>CAUYLG010013176.1:0-111988 GCA_963573385.1 Cacajao melanocephalus | reverse complement strand
GCCACCATCATCTTTCTCTTGGACTACTGCAATTTGCCTCCTAACTGGTCTCCTGGCTTCCATCATTTACTCTTGAGTTTTTGGGGTTTGTTTTTATGTTTGAGACAGGGTCTCACTCTGTCTCCCAGGCTGAAGTGCAGTGGCGCAATCTCAGCTCACTGCAACCTCCGCCTCCCAGGTTCAAGCGATTATCGTGCTTCAGCCTCCTGAGTAGCCGGGACTACAGGAGGTAAGCACCACCATGCCCAGCTACATTTTTGTATTTAGTACAGATGGGCTTTCACCATGTTGCCCAGGCCGGTCTCAAACTCCTGACTTCATAAGCCGGCCGCCTTGGCCTCTCAAAGTGCTGGGATTACAGGTGTGAGCCATCACACATAGCCTCTATCATTTACTCTCAATGCAGCAGAGGAAATTTCTTAATATGTAAGTTACTCTTCTGCTCAAAACCCTACAATGGCATGGCACTTCATTCAGAACAAAAGCCAGAGACATTGCACAGGCCTAAGACCTTATCTATTTTCCTAACTCCATCTCCTACAAAATTCCACCTCATTCTGCTCAACCCACCATGGTATTCTTGCTGTTCATGAACATGCCAAGCAGGCCCAGGGCCTTTGCATTCACTGTTTATTTTGCTTGGAATGCTCTCCCCCCAGACACCTTCATGGCCTCCCTTACTAACCTCACGTCTCTGCTCCCAAGTCACTTTCTAAATGAAGCCAACACTGATCACACTAATAACAACTACAACGATCTCTACTGATACTCTCACTCTCGCTTTTTACCTGTCACATTTGCTGTCTTCTAATAATTTCCTTATTTATTCTCTCTCCTTTACAAAGAGCTCTAAAAGAGGAGTGACTTTTATCTGTTTTGTCCACGTACCCAAAGGCTGCCTGTCACGTAGTCACTAGTCAGTAATTATGTCTCAAATGATACCTGTTTTAAGAAATGTGAGCTGCTTTTTTAGTGAAACAAGAAATGCTTCTACGATATACTTTTAAATTTCTTATTAATTCATTGGATTAAAAACATGGTGACTTTTTATTGCTTTTGGTTCCAATCCTCCATAGTCTGTGCTCTCAAATACCAAAATGTTTTGCTCTCACGCTAACACCTGGGACTGACAAAAATTGAAAAAGCACTTAAAATATAAGGAAAGCATTCCTGATGGTACTGCCCAAGCAAAAAATATAACAAAGAATATATAATATGACAGCATCCAGAAATGAAGTGCTTTTTAAATTAACATTCACCACCAACCAAACCAGAGCAAAGCACTGATTTCCAGAGACACTAAATCAAATGGCTGTGGTAATCCTAAAATGAAGATATCACTTTTTCATTTAAGTATGATTTTATTTCAAACAAGAGAATGCAACAATAAAGGAAATAAATTCCCCAACATTTCTTTGGCATCAGCTTAATATTTCAACTATTTTTTTAAAAACCACATTTTCTATTGCATGTTTGAATGATATTCATATATTTCTGCATATCAAAAAGAATAAAGGGGACAGCATCCTGTTTGAGTTACTGGTTTTGCAGCTGACAAAAACCAATGTTATTATCATTACTGACGTCTCTGCTTGCAACCTAAATTTAAAATAAAGTTAAAGATACTGAAATTTTAAATGTTGTTTTCGAATCCACTTTTAGGAACTTTTTTTTTTTTTTGAGATGGAGTCTCACTCTGTCGCCAGGCTGGAGTGCAGTGGCCTGATCTCGGCTCACTGCAATCTCCACCTCCCGGGTTCAAGTGATTCTCCTGCCTCAGCCTCCTTAGTAGCTGGGACTACAGGCACGTGCCACCACACCCAGCTAATTTTTGTATTTTAGTAGAGACAGGGTTTCACCATATTGGCCAGGATGGTCTCCAACTCCTGACCTCGTGATCTGCCTGCCTCAGCCTCCCAAAGTGTTGGGACTACGGGCGTGAGCCACAGTGCCCAGCCAGAACATTTTTAACACAGTTTACTCCTCCTTAATTTCACCATTAAGAATTAACAAAAATTTTGCTGTTACTATTAGGAATATTAAAGTGACGCATCTCATTTGAGGTACTCTCCTGTCTTGTAACAGGGCCCTTAAGTTTCACATTTAGAATAAAGATTTCCATTTTATGATATATGAATTATCTATCATCTATCATTTTCCATAAGAAAGCCACTGAAACGTAGTTTTAAGTTTTTATGAAATAATACTTGTTAAAGTTCATCTGGTTCCCTTCATTTAGGGTGTCTGTATACATCAGTATTGCTCTCTGATAGACAGGCGTTATGTTCATAACTACATTCAATGTCCCTTCCAAGTTTTGTTGTATTCAGAATAATTTGACATTTGTTTTCTTCAGCACTGGGTATAGCTGTCAACTCTCACTAGAGTGGCACTGCCTAAATATACTGAGTACTTGCCATCCTTGTATACTTCAAGGCTTCTCCAAGTTTTCATTTTTTTCATGTATCAGATTTACAACGTGCCTATCACTCCAGTCATCTACCCATCAACTCAGAATTTATAAAACAGTATAAAAATTACAAGAGCACAGCTATAGATTTATATTACCTAATCACAGAATCTGTTCTGTTGTACCCTGGGATGGAAGAAGCCTTTTCTCCTGGAGATCCCAAAATTTGAAGTGTTGTATTAATGTCAACTTCAGATGAATGCTTAATGGAATATTCCATTATTTCTGGAGGTATTAGCGGAGTCTCTCCCTGAGTATCATCAGCTAAGAGGTAGCCTTCAGTTTAAAAAAAATTAAAAATGAACACTTAACAAATCTACATTTATCAAATTGTACTATAAATGTTTTCAGTTTTATCTGATTTATATACATCATATAAATTGATGTAAAAGTAAATTAGAAATGTTAACCTGTTAATTTCAAATTTATGCGGAAAAACTTTCTTGGTCTCAGATAAGTAACCCTCAAAAATACAGAAAAGGACAAATGTTTTATTCACCAATTTTATAATTCATAGGGGCTTTTTAATCTACTACCTTAAGTAATTTTCAGTACTATATTCTGTAAAGTTAATAAAAAATTCTGCTACTATCTATATTAGAAGTCAATATTAGAGAATTCATTTTCAAAAGTCAAGATTTTTTTCCTCATTATTTAAAATATGGAAACACTAATAGTATGGTGGTCAAGAAAGATGATACTAAGAGTCAGACTGCCTAGATTTACATTCTGGCTCTGAAAATTAACAGCAGTGTGACAATGGGCTAGTTTCTTATACTCTCAAAGACTCAGCTTCTTCATCTATTCGTTGGGGATAATGACGATGATGATGGTAATAACAATAATGCCGAGCAACACTAATTCATTGCGTAGAACGAGATCTATAAAAGAGTTGGTATGCAATAGGCCCTGCACACGAATTAGCCAGTATTTAAAAAAAATGCATCCATAGTTCTATGACAGAAAATAGCTCTATCCAGATTTTATCAGTATTATATATAAACTATTGTTTTTAACATATGAAGCTTCTTTTAAGGCTTAAACTGCTCAGTCGGCAATTACATTTTAAAAAGAAACCACCAACCAACCTGTAACTAAAATAAGCCAGTGAATATCTTCATAGAGATCATCAAGCATTTTGTTGTCAATAGTGCTTGAACCCGGTGAAGCAAGTAATTGTTGCTGATGTTGTTGTAATTGACCATGGAGCCTTGTTACTCTTTCTTCTAATAAACTAAAAGAGGAGAAAACAGTGGCTTCATAAAGTTCAATAAGCAAAGACATGGATCAACTTAAAACTTCCATATATTGGACAACACAAATTAAATGTTAGCATAAAAACACATATACAAAAACATTATAGTACACAACTGTTCTCATAGCATTATAGGAATTATGATTTATTTTTTATAACATAGAATTAAAACACTGCTTTACAAACAATCAAGGTTTACAACAGGCATTTGAAAACTGGTTATTCCAAGTTTTTACTTATATGGGTCAAATCGTTTCTCATACCATGTTTTCCATAATCTCTCTGCCATCTATGCTGTAGTGCCTGGGCTCCAAATGTCTAAGCCAAGGAACGCAATCATGAGTATGTTTCTGTCCATTTGTTCCAGTGTGCTGGGACACGGGGTGGGGGTGTTTAAAGTCTTTAAACACTTTAAGTGTTCTCCAGGGAATTGTGAATAGAGAGTATTTGCTCCATAGGGTTTCTTTGGACTGTGTGTACCTTGTCAGAAGAGGTATACAGTGTTCTGCAGCAATTCTTCCTAGCATTCCTACACTGGCCAGTTGATCAGAAAACTGGTCTCGATCATCCTCTTGAAGCTCACTTATTTCTTCCTCCTCACGAGAGGCCACACCATTAGCAGTCTATTGCAAGAGAAAGAAATAAACAATGAGGAACTGCACTACCTATTCAACGTGCACTTCTGTGGCTCCACAACATAGTTTAGCACTGCAGAGCAAAAGGAGAGCGGGACACAGCCAACCTTTGAAAACAGGTAACTTCTAACAATGCTGACAGCCATGGTAGTTATCAAAAAGGGGAAAACATACAAGAGAAAGAACAGAAGTACGGGAATCACTCCGTGGTGATCAATACAACTAACTGCACACCCAAACCCACCTCCCACATGGGAAAATTGAATTTCTGTCACTGAAACAACTGGACACCCATGGTCCAAATTATTCATATCTCTTGACAGCTCGATAGAAAGAGGTGGGTAATGAAAACTGAACAGGAGTAACCACAAGCAGCATCCCACATAATAAGAACTCAGAGAATAAGGACCACTTTTGCTCCCAGCAAATCTGAGGGAACCCATCCTAAATTTCTGGTATTATATAATGTATAACACGGTGAATATAGCCTATGATGAAACAGACTGTTAATTACCATGTTGCTTAAAACTCACCAAATTCCTTGTGCCATCTGGAGCAGCTAGGTGGCACTGAATATAGGAATTGAAAACTTGAACTGCATGTTGGGTAAAAAAGCCTTTATGGAAATGTTTGTCATCTTGAACCAAAGTTAGCCAGGACTCCAACAATTTATCATATGCTTCCATGTATACCATGTCATCTTTATCAATCTAAAAAAAAAAAAAAAAAAAAAAAAGAACATTCATAAAACAAATGTCCAGAGAATGATAATGGGCATTATAACAAAAGTCACATAAATACATATAAATAGTTTACGTTCTTCCTTTAACAGAGCTTCCCAATTATTAATAAGTTTTTACTGAACTTTCTAAAATCTACATTCAGTCTAAATAAATCTTAGATGATCTGGAATTAAAGTTTTGGACAAGGAGAAGCCTGGCTTTCCCTAATCTTCTTATCTACTTGTCTCTTTTTCTAAGTTTGTCACATGGGTTTCCTTTGTAAGAAGAAAAACTAACGGAAGTGAATCAAAAAGGAGGAGAACCAAAAAGAGGGAGAACCAAAAAGAGGGAGAAATTTATTTCCACATTCACAAAGTATTCGTGCTTGTTAAATTTTAAAAACTAGCTGTTCAGTGTTTTGTGGAACATGCATTTTTTCAAATAAAAATAATATTTATGTTTTCCGTAGTCAGGAAGAGAATTGCTACAATCAAAAATAAAATGTATGCACCCTACTTTAAATGTATGCAACTACTTTAAAATGGTTTTAGAGAAAATGTATGCACCTACTTTAAAATGGTTTTAGAGAAACTGAAGAGCGCTGAAAATTGACTTAATCAGCAGGTTTAAGAATCAGTGGGGAGAATTTCATAAGTGGTCCTTTAACAAGAAATAACTCACAATAAAAAAGAACAGCAAATTCCATACAGTAGAAAAGCATTAAGTGTCTTCAAATAAAATGTTATACCCATTGACTCAACTCATAATATTAGAGAAATATCAAAAGTGTCCCTTACTTAAAGAAAAAATAGGAAATTTAACAAGCACGAATACTTTGTGAATGTGGAAATAAATTTCTCCCTCTTTTTGGTTCTCCCTCTTTTTGATTCACTTCAATTAGTTTTTCTTCTTACAAAGGAAACCCATGTGGCAAACTTAGAAAAACAGACAAGCAGATAAGAAGATTAGGGAAAGACAGGCTTCTCCTTGCCCAAAGCTCTGACTCTCCTTGAGCACTGTACCAGATGTAACTAGACCTGTATGTGATCCACTAACGAGACTGTGAGGCTGCACATGCTTCAGGATAGTCTCAATGAAATTGTTTAGCTTGTTATTCTTAATTTTCCTCTTTCCTATTCTTTCTTCTTCATTTAGCTACTATTACTGAATTAAAGTTTTATACCAAAACTGCACCACTGAGAAAGAAGGGGAAAATTCTCAGAGAAAAAGGAAGGAAGATGATGTACATCACCAGGCTGTTTAACGGAATTATTTGTGGCCCAAGATCTCCCCAAATGGAGCTAACATTTGGCTAAAAAGTCACTCTCGTTTAAAAACCTGCAAAGGCCAGGAGGCAAGAATGAGCTTGGCATTCATACCACAGAGAGAGCCGGTGGACCAGGAGCAGACAGTGACAGGTCCTGACATAACATGGGGTGAAAATGGGGGCTGGCAGGCAAGAAACAGATCAATGCCTTGATAGGCTATGACCAGGACACTGGGTTTTCTTCTAATTGCAGCAAGAAGCCACTGCAATGCTTGATAACAGATGCAACGGGTTTTTTGTTTTTGTTTTTTTTTAAGATGGAGTCTTTCTCTGTTGCCCAGGCTGGAGTTCAGTGGCATGATCTCAGCTCACTGCAGTCTCTGCCTCCTGGGTTCAAGCAATTCTCCTGCCTCAGCCTCCACAGTAGCTGGAACTATAGGCATGTACCACCATGCCTGGCTAATTTTTGTATTTTCAGTAGAGACGGGGTTTCACCACGTTGGCCAGGATTGTCTCGAACTCCTGGCCTCAAGGGATCTGCCTGCCTGAGCCTCCCAAAGTGCTGGGATTACAGGTGTGAGCCACCACACCTGGCCAGATGTAACACTTTAAAGGAAAATCACACTGCAAAGTATCATGGTGCCATGAACCAGGGTAGAGATGATGACAACTGGCCAAACTGGGTACAGATTTTGGAGAAAGGGGTGTCACTGGAAAATGACCTGAAGCAAGACAGAAAACAAGGGAGGGTGGGGGTACACCTGGATTTTTATCCTGACAGCTGGGAAGATTCCTACAATACAAAAGGCTGGGGGTGTTGGACAGGGCAATGTGAGATGATGCGTACAAGGAGATGAAGGCCTTTCTTCTTTTTTGAACATGTTAAATTTTAGATCCAAAATAGGAATCAAGTGGGAATGTTCTATACCTTTTTGATACATGACTGGAGTTTAGGAAAGAGATCAGGGCCAGAAATACAAATTTGGGCATCATCTGCATACAGATACTTAAGTATTTTTAAAGTTGCAAACCCAGAAGCATTCACATAGAAGATGTTGATTGAACAATAATAATATATAATATTATATAACAGTATATTATATAACATATATATTATTATTATTATATAATATATAACATAAAAATATTTTTAAAAAATATTTTTAAAAATTAGCCAGGCATGGTGGCAGGAGCCTGTAATCCCAGCTACTTGGGAGGCAGGAGAATCATTTGAACCTGGGAGGCGGAGGTTGCAGTGAGCCGAGATAATGCCACTCACTCCAGCCTGGGCAACAAGAGTAAAACTTCGTCTCAAAAAAAAAAGAATAAGGAGGAAGACAGGGCCCACACAGGAGCCTAAGGTGCTAGGATGGGAGGGATACCAGGAGGATGTTGCCTCACAGAAGCCAAAGTGTTCAAAGACAAGAGTGGGCAAGCCATGTAGACAGCAAGTAATACAGTCTTAAAGGAAGCTAACAATTACAACTGGCTTGCTATTAAGCTTTTCAGCAGGTATAGGTTGTGTCCTAAAATAACATCAAGGTAGAGTGTTCTGTTCTGCCAAATTGAGGAGGAAGATTATATACACAGATTAATTTCCTGACTCTGTTATATAAGTCTTTATCCTAATATTGCCAACAATTAATCCAGATACATAATTTAATCTGTTAATTTCTTTACCTACAAATTCACTGGATCACATTACTCAGGGAAACTCTTAGCGTGTGTCATGCACTATGCTTAGTGCAAAGACATAAATAATGTCCCACTCATGCTTTTGAGCTCAGTGGGAAAGATTGAGAAGCAAAGCAAAGAAAAAATTACAGAAAATATGCTAATGGCCAAAAGTATACTAATATAAATACACTAATAAAAATATACTAATGGCCAAAAAAAAAAAGGCATACACTTCAAGGTCTGTTTTCCATAATGATGTCTGTCGTAAGTAATTTATTACAAAAAAAAGTAGCAGAATTGTTTCAACGACGTATTCGCTCCTAAAAAGGTTTTGGTGCAACTCACAATTACTGACATTCTGTTGATAACTAGCAAATCCAGGAATACTAAAGGTCTGCAGGACCAATTTACAACTTGCTTTTCTGGTTTCTAATGCAAATGGACAGGCTCTCATGTTGCAAATACAGAATGTGGAAAACTTCAATAGACAGTACCATCTCAAACTGCTATTCCAGCAATTGGTCAATGACACAGAAAACGAAAGATGATGCAAGACCAATTTCAAGTACTCCACACTGGGCTGTATTACCTCAATACTACTAGCAGATCACAATATCTAAACACCTATGGGAACTGCTTTCATTGAATTTGCTTTCCTGTGTCTTCAGTTTTTCCGAACCCACAATATAACCCCCAATAGGGTTTGGCTCTTTGTCTCCAGCAAAATCTCATCTCAAATTGCATTTCTCACATGTTGAAGGGGAAACCTGGTGGCAGGTGATTGGGTCATGCGGGCGGTTTCCCCCATGCTGTTCTCGTGATAGTGAGTGAATTCTCGTGAGATCTGATGGTTTAAATGTTTGTGGCAGTTCTCCCTTCTCTCTCTCTCTCTTCTGCTGCACCGTGGTAAGATGTACTTGCTTCTGCTTCATCTTCCGCCATGACTGACAGTTTCCGAGGCCTCCCCAGCCATGCAGAACTGTGAGTCAATTAAACTGCTTTTCTTTATAAATGATCCAGTCTCCGGTAGTTCTTCACAGCAGTGTGAGAATGGACTAACACACCCCCACCTCAAAATAGTCATTGTCTAAGTCCAATGGAACTTTATAGAGTTTTTAAAAAATATTTTGAAGTCATTTGTGGAAAAAATACATAAAAATAAAGGGACAGTAAAAAAATTTCATTAGATAATTTTATTAAGAATTTAAACATAACAAACCAAATTTTTATTCTGTATTTTCTTGGCCTTGAACCTATATATATTGAAAATAGGTGGCCAGGCACAGTGGCTCATGCCTGTAATCCCAGCACTTTGGGAGGCCAAGGCGGGTGGATCACTTGAGGTCCACATGGTGACCAGCCTGGCCAACATTGTGAAACCCTGTCTCTATAAATAAAAAAAAAGAAAGAAAGAAAGAAAATAGGCAACAGTCTTAGAATGCAGCTAATTAAAACATATTTGCCTTGCATATATGGTCAGTTCTTGTTAGGTATGGTAGTTACGGTCTGTAAAGTTGCCAGAAATAATGAATTAGTGAATGTTGAACCACTGCTCGTAGGCGAAATACAAGGTTAGGTCACTACATTTTTCACCATGCACACGTGAACTGATCAGTACATAACCTCATTTTATGTGTGTTTCTGTTTAAAAACATCTTATTTAACGTCAATTGTTGATTTATTTGCACTGAACTTACAACCAAGAACACTCGAATTACTGAAGTTTTTCCTATACAATCACTGATTTCATGATTTCACTGTTTAAAATGGCCCCATACGTGTGTTAAATAGATTTCCATTAGTCATGAGTTATAGTGTTCATTCTGCAACAAAATTTTATGGCTATTCAAGTTTCCAAAAGTGTAATGCATTCTAAGTCTTTGCAGTTAAGGAAAAAAGTGTAATGCATTTTAATGGTACAGAAGCAAAAACTCGGCATTAATAAACTATCACCCGTTAGAGAGTTTATGGTACAGTTGATCCTCATTTTTTGTAGATTCCATATGTACAAATTCACTTCCTTGCTACAACTTATTTGTAACCTCAAAATCAACACTCTTGGTACTTTCATGATCACTTGCAAACACGCATGCACATAGTGCCAAAAAATCTGAATCACCCTATTTCCAGCTGAAATTAAACAAAGTAGCACTCTCCCTTCTTGTTTCAGTCCTTGCTCTGTAAGATGAAACAGCAAAATGTTTGCAGATAAAGAAGGAATCACTAGGTTCCACAATGTATTTTAGTTATATGAGTCCTAAGTACCCATGAGCTAACTGCAAGATAGAATGAGTTTTATTCTATTTTGTTTAATGTAAATGTCCTTTTTCTTCTCAGATCTCTAAGAAAGAATAAAAGACATAAAAAAAATCAACTTTTTTTGGTGTTTGGCGGGGTTTTTTTGAGACTGAGTTTCACTCTGTCGTGCAGTGGTGCGATTTTGGCTCACTGCAACCTCCGCCTCCTGGGTTCAAGCAATTCTCCTGCCCCAGCCTCCTGGGTAGCTGGGATTACAGGCACGCACCACCATGCCCGGCTAATTTTTATATTGTTAGTAAAGATAGGGTTTTACCATGTTGGTTGGTCAGCCTGGTCTCGAACTCCTGACCTCAGGTGATCCACCCAACTCGGCCTCCCAAAGAGCTGGGATTACAGGCATGAGTCACCGCACCCAGGCACAAATCAATGTTTATAAATAGAACTGTACAAAAAAGAAACTCAAAACTAACCCCTGATGGTATACTAAAGATTCCACTATCAGTCACTGTCTCCTATGTGAAGTTCTGTTTGAAAGAGATTTTCTTCTTTTATTTACTTAATATTTAGGAAAATTCCTCCAAGGAACATTATTTTTGCATGAGATCCTATTATAGAACTGTGTCTTCCTTCCCATGTCAAGATGTTCAAATCAGAAAATGAAAACCAACCTTATTACCTATAGAGAAGCTTCCTCATTTCTCCAGTTTTGACTGCTCTTTTCTGCAGTTTCGACTTGCTACTCTGACTTAATCTGGGCTCTCTCTTGCAAGCTTTAAAGAATTTCACTTTCAATGCTCTTCTCACAAGCCACCAGAAATCTTGTACAGAACAAAGAGGGTCAGGAAAGAATTAAGTCATCTCTAACATTGTTTCACTGCTATGCCCATTTACTTTTCTTCCTTCTCTCTAGGATACGGCCACTCTTCCAAAGCCTGCCAGATTGATGGAGGAGCAGCTCTGAAGAGTGGCCTAAATGTAGAATGAGACACCGCTGGAAGAGCTGATCAAAAAAGAAACTTAAGCCCTTAAGAATGTCTACTAAACAGGAAAGTGACATGATGAGATACGTATGTGGTGTGTATATGCGTGTGCATATGTATGTTGCCCAGGCCAGTCTTAAACTGCCAGGCTCAGGCTGGGTGTGGTGGCTCATGCCTGTAATCCTAGCACTTTGAGACGCTGAGTTGGGTGGATCACTTCCAGCCTGGCCAACATGGTGAGATTTTAAAATATAAAAAAATAGCTGAGTGTGGTGGTGCTTGCCTGTAATCCCAGCTACTTGCGAGGCTGAGGCAGGGAGAATTGTTTGAACCCAGGAGGCAGAGGTTGTAGAGAGCCGAGATCACGCCACTACACTCCAGCCTGTGCAAAAGTGAGACTCTGTCTCAAAAATAAAAAACAAAATAAAAAACTAAAAAAAAAAATTCCCAGGCTCAGTGTTCCTCCTGCCTCAGCCTCCAGAGTAGACTCCAGAGCAGACTACAGGTGGACACCATTGTGCCTGACTAATTTTTCAATTTTTTTTTGAAGAGATGGGATCTTGCTATATTGCCCAGGCTGGTCTTGAACTCCCGGACTCAAGTGATCCTCCTGTCTCAGCCTCCAAGTAGCTGGGATTACAGGCATATGCCACTGTGCCTGGCCCACATGATGATTTATATATAAGCATGTTTGTTGCAGCATTACTTAAAATTGTGCAAATAAATTTACTAAACCATTTTCTCATTGTTTTACATTAAAACACAATTTTTGACACTAATTAAGCATATAAAAAATGCTCATAGTATTAGGAAAAAGCAATGATTTTATCTTTAATTATAATTCATGCCTAAAACCTTTAATTATAATTCATGCCTAAAACCTGGAAAAAAAATCAAAACATTAATAAAACAAGTTTCAGAAAGTGAAACACAAAGTGATTTGGTTTACTTCTAATTTTCAGCTTTTCAAAATTTCTTAAAAAACATTAATAAGTATTAAATTTGCATGATTAGGAATAAAGGCATTATATGTGTGAATCAAGAGATGCCAAGGAAGATAGTCACTCAAATGATGACACGATATACGTGACAAGTGATTTTTGGAGAATTTTAACTTTATGTATTATTTGAATTACTTTTTCCAATATGCATACCATTTCACAACATTAAAACAGTATTTTGAAATATCAATAAGAGGCCAAGAACAGCGGCTCATGCCTGTCACTCCAGAACTTTGGTAGGCTGAGGCGGGCAGGTCACCTGAGGTTGGGAGTTCAAGACCAACCTCACCAACATGAAGAAACCCCGTCTCTACTAAAAATACAAAATTAGCCGGATGTGGTGGCTCATGCCCGTAATCCCAGCTACTTGGGACGCTAAGGCAGAAGAATTGCTTGAACTCCGGAGGCAGAGGTTGCAGTGAGCCAAGATTGCACCATTGCACTCTAGCCTGGGCAACAAGAGCAAAACTCTGCCTCAAAATTTAAAAAATATCAGTGAGAAAAGTGAAATCATAAACATAAAGAACAAAGTAAAAGTAAAAACGACCTAAGATAAATGGACAAATGTAACTTGACAAATTAGACAAAAGGAAAAAAACAAGAAAAACCTGAGTACTCCCATAACTAATCATTTAAAATTTTTAAAGCTTCCCCCACAGAGAAAGTACCAGTCTCAGTAGATTTACAGGTGAGATCTACTGAACTTGCAAGAACCAAACCAAAACAAAAAACAGCCCATCTTCTTCAAACTGATCCAGAGAAGAGGAAAACGAGTAAGTAGGTAAGTAATATATGCAGCTGATAAAACTTTGCCACCAAATGAATCTAGCAGTGAATTAAAAAATAGATACATCTCAATCAAGTCGGACTCAACTCAGAAATTCAGGGTAATTTTTAATATAAAAAAATCTACACATGAAATTCACTACATCAACAGATTAAGCATTTAATAATATTCCATACTCTTTCCTTTTTTAACAAACCTATTAGCAATTCTGATAAAATTTTACTTAACCAGAAAAGATGTCCTCTATTATCACCTGTATTCAGCACTATACAATAAGAGAAAGCAAGAAATGTATTAACAAGAAAAAGAATTATAAATTGCAGATTGAAAGGAAGCAAAATTGTCATTATTTATGGATGATATGATTATCCATAGAAAATCAAAGGTTTTAAAGGTATATAAGAATCAGTAAGATTTGTGAAAGGTAACCAAATATCAACTCAAATGTACTAATATTAAATGCACTTCTCTATGCCAGTAGCAATCTGAAAAATGAGATTTAAAAAAGATACAATCTATAATAGCAACAAAAATATAAGGTACTTAGGAAAAATATTTTCCTTTATTGATAGACAATTCATAAGACCTAAATTAACATAGAGAATACCACATTTATGGATAGGAAAAGTTATAATAGAGATGTCTGCTCTTCACAAACATTCACTATAATCTCAACCACAATCTAACATCATGAGCTCACAATATTTATATGAAAGAATGAAAAGCCAAATATCCAAGACTCTTTTGAAGAATATGGTAGAGAAACCTATCCACCTACCTAGACTTTGTTTAGGACAAAGTGATATACAGGTAAAGAAATACACAAACTGACCAAAGTGACCAGCAAGCTTAGGAAAGACGCACTCTTATGTAAAAACTACAGTATAGCAGATCATTGAGGATAAAGGGCTATTCAATAAATGTTGCAGAAAAACCTATTATCCACATGAAGAAAAAAACTTTGCATCCCCACTTGATTAAATTCTAAGATGTTAAAGTCATAAAAGGCAAATGTTAAAGCATTTAGAATAAAACACAGGAAGGGTTAAGTATCTTTAAATTGGTACCAAAATTACAAATCATAAAAAAAAAACAAAAAAACAACTTTCAGCTAAACTAAGATGAGGACCACTTGTTCATCAAAAAAATATGATGAAGTCAAAAATGCAATGTGATATCCAGGACTAGGTTCTGGCACAGGAAGAGAACACTGGTGGAAAAATTAGTGAAATCTAAATAAAGCCTGTAGTTTAGTTACTAATAATATGCCAATTGTTAATTTCTTAGTTCTGACAAACATACCATGGCTACAAAAGATGATACTATTAAGAGAAAACTGGGTACAAGGCACATGGAAACTCTCTGTACTGTCTTTGCAAATTTTCTGTAAATCTATAATTATTCCAAATTTTAAATAAGGAAGAAAAGATGGCCAGGCACAGTGACTCACGCCTGTAATCCCAACACTTTGGGAGGCTGAGGTGGGTGGATCCCCTAAGGTCAGGACCAACATGGAGAAACCCTGTCTCTACTAAAAGTACAGAATTAGCCAGGCATGGTGGCGCATGCCTGTAATCCAGCTACTCGGATGGCTGAGGCAGGAGAATCGCTTGAACCAGGAGGCGGAGATTGCAGTGAGCCGAGATCGTGCCATTGCACTCCAGCCTGGGCAACAAGAGCAAAACTCTGTCTCAAAAAAGAAAGAAAAAAGATACTATAAAGTGAAAAAGGAGCCATAAAAAAGAATAGATCTGGCCAGACGCAGTGGCTCACACCTGTAATCGCAGCACTTTGGGAGGCCAAGGCAGGTGGATCACTTGGTCAGGAGATAGAGACCATCCTGGCCAACACAGTGAAACCCCATCTCTACTAAAAGACAAAAAGTTAGCCAGGCATGGTGGTGGGCATCTATAATCCCAGCTACTCAGGAGGCTGAGGTAGGGGAATCGCTTGAACCCGGGAGGCAGAGGTTGCACTGAGCTGATATCACGCCACTGCACCCCAGCCTTGCAACAGAGTAAGACTCCGTCTCAAAAAAAAAAAAAAAAGAAAAAAAGAAAAAAAGAACTGTGTATTAGTTCATTATCTCACTGCTGTAAAGAATTACTTGAGACTGAGTAATTTATGAAGAAAAGAGGTTTAATTGACTCACAGTTCTGCAGGAAGCATGACTGCTCAGGAAACTTACAATCATGGTAGAAGGCAAAGGGAAGCAAGCATGTCTCAGTATGGCAGAGCAGGAGAGTGAGTGAGGAGAGAACTGCCACACACTTTTAAACTATCAGATCTTATGAGAACTCAGTCACTATCAGAACAGCAGGCCAGAAACCACACCCATAATCCAATCACGTCTCACTAGGTCCCTGCCCCCCGCCCCCCCCACACACGTGGGTATTACAAGATTACAATTCAACATGTGATTTGGGTGGGGACACAGAGCCAAACCATATCAATCTGCAACATATATAACCAACAAAAAACTAGTTCTAGAACATATACAGTCTTTCTACAAATCAGTGAGGAACAGACAAACATCCTAACAGGAAAATGGGCAATGGACATGAACAAGCATTTCAAAAGAGGAATCATAGGAACTACATATTTAAATATATGAAAAGATGCTCAATATTACTGGTACTTGGGAAGGAAAATTAAGACCATATTTTATAGTTGCTAGTTTGGCAGTAAGTGTTGGTGAGGACATGGATCATTGAGAACTCACACACATGTATTAATTAATTCATTGGTCCAATCACTTTAGCAAAAATTTGACACTACTATCTTGTAAAAGTGAACATTCACATACTCTGATCAAAAAATTCCACTCCTAGGTTTATACTTTAGGAGACTTCTCAGCCAGACATGGTGGTTCATGCCTGTAATCCCAGCACTTTGGAAGGCCGAGATGGGTGTATTACCTGAGGTCAGGAGTTCAAGACCAGCCCGGCCAACATGGTGGAACCCTGTCTCTACTAAAAACACAAAAATTATCCAGGTGTGGTGGCACATGCGTGTAGTCCTAGCTACTTAGGAGGCTGAGGCAGGAGAATTGCTTAAACCTGAGAGGCAGAAGTTGCAGTGAGCCAAAATTACATCACTGCACTTCAGCTTGGATGACAGAGCAAGGCCCTGTCTCAAAAAAAAAAAAAATTGATTGAACTGCTAAGAGCCAGGCACTGGAATATGGAGATGAATAAGATACTTTCTTTCCATAGAAACATCTGTGGCCTGTTTATATACTTAACAAAGCATGTGCTTTGCAGCCATCATTTGTTAAGTCTTAACAGTTTATCTTGCCAAAATAAACAGACTGGTAACATATCACAAGAGGAATTTAGGAATAGCATCCTCTGACCCACCCAGTCTTTTAAAAAAAAAAAAAAAAAAAGCAGGATATTTTCTAAGACCTATCTTTGTTGTTTTTAAAATATATATCTAATACATGTTATCTTTGTTTAATTATTCACATACAGAAAAGTGTAACTAAAAAGTAAAAGTTTTATATGCCTTTCTATTATTAAAAAAAACTTTCAATAATCCCTCCTATTAACACTCTGATATTAGAACAGAAGGTCACAGGTAGACTGCAGAGCCTCAATTCATTGGATGGCAATTTACGGCAAGACTATGGACTTCTAAAGAGCATTCTGGGTGCTTCTGGAGATAATATAACTTATCGAGCAAAGTGTGAGAAAAAATTTGGTTGATGACAATTGGCAACAAAACCTTTCAGTCTAATCACAGAGAACTGAAACCTAACCTAGAGCTTTTTCATAATACCCTGGCCCTGCTCCATGGCCACTCTGGCCACAACCCAGCAGCCAGGCCAGCAGCACGTGCACAGAGATGACTAAGGAGACCAAGCTAGACACTATGTGCTCACGCCCTTGGTATTGTCAGGCTTGCTGCCAGAGAGGCTTTGGAGAGGGGCTTAGAGCTTATGAGACTACTTGACCCCACTTTACTCCATCTGGAAGTGGAGGGTGGAGAAGGTAATCAAAATATGATATCAGCACTTATCTCTCAATGCCCGTAATTAACTTGGAAGTATATAGAGCAGCAAATTTGCAACCCTTTAGTCACAGAAAGAAATCTGCTTTTATGTTTTGGTAATTATGTTAAATATATAATCCCAAAATAATGGTTAATTTTATTTATGAAAATGCTGTCAAATGAAGCTTTGAAAAGAAAACTTTCAGTATATGACACCTGTCTCGTTTTTTGACATCAAATTGAATTTCAGAGATTAAAATCTAACATCACTATATGACATTCTGAAAAAGGTAAAACCGTGGAGGCAGCCGAAAGATGAGTGGTTGCCAGAGGTCTGCAGGAGGGATAAACAGGCAGAACACAGAGGATTTCCAGAACAGTGAAACTACTCTGTACGATACCTTAATGGTGGACATCATACACTTGTCCAAACCCACAGAATGTACAATGCCAAGAGTCAACCCTATGGACACTATGGACTCTGGATGATGATGATGTGTCAATGTAGTTTCATCAGCTGTAACAATGTACCACTCTTGTGTAGATGTTGACGGGTGAGGGTCGGGAGGCTCCATGTTTGAGGAGGTTTGTATTTTCACTCAATTTTTGCTGTGAACTGAGATCTGCTCTAAAATATCAAGTCATTAGCTATATATTTATCTTTATATAAATCTAATATCAGATATTGTAAAAATATGAGCTAAATCTCATGCTAAGGTAATTACAGATTGTTTTCCTATGAACAGCAACTAATCATCATGACAACTCCAAATCTCCTTTCCATGAAACTGGAAAGCTCTTTCTGTTGATCATCAATATTATCCTCATATGTAAACATAAATAACATGTGTTAGATCAGTATGTGATTCATAGACAAAAAAATGCAGTGAGATGAATACAGGCAATTAATTGTCACAGAAAATCTTACATCTACGGAATATCCTTTAAAAAGTTCCTTCTATATTACTCTTCACAACAGTTTAAAAGTGAAAACAGCTTCAACTATCAGAGATTGTAGAGGCTGCAAAAAACTGGCCAAAACACTGGCTGGGAAGTTGACCAGCAGTATCTGCTTATAGACCCACTTGGCAGAAATAAGTAATGCAACAAGCACTTGCATGCAGTAACAGGAGAGGGGAAAAAAAAAAACTACAGGTTAAAAAATGACAGAAAAAGGCTCTATCAATATACCATACTATTTCTTCATCTGGTGGTTGATACATAATTGTTCATTATTCTTTGTATTTTTATAACATAAGACTAGTACTTTATATGAATAAAACATTTCACAGTAACTTTAAAATTTACCGGCACCAGAACAACCCCCTTGTCCAATGACAAATCACAAACAGCATTTGTGCTGCACATTGAGGACATATGAAAGATTAAAGACTGAAAGAGCTATACTATTAGTTTATGCTGTTATTCATCTGCTATTGGTATTTAGATTCTTTCCTAATGAAGTATCATTTAAGGCAAATATGGCAACAATATAGTGACAGAAATATTACAAAACTTCACGAACTCTCCACTTAAAAATGCAGGAATTTAGAACTCTTTGAATGTCAAAGGCAAAATAAATTAACGCCTTATCTAGTTATTTTTATTTTATTTTTTCTAGCTAGTCCTTAAAATACAGAATTAATTTAACTTCGGAGTACCTACTCCTGACAGTATTCCTGGCTTCTGGAATCCCCCAAGAGAAATTGATTTAGTAGACAAGCATTGTAGTTGTTAGAAAAATCCTACAGACAGATAACTTAAAAAAACAAACCACCTACCCCACAAAAACACAAGAGTCCAAGCTATAATTTACAGAAAAAGATTTTAAATGCTGCACTACTGGATTATCACACTTTCTTCCTTTTGAAAACGCATAGGGGTTTCCAAATTCTCAATGCAAAGGAATGCATACACATTAGACACTGCTCCTGGCACATGAGAAGTGCTCAATACAGACTTATGGAGCTGAATAGTGGCTGACATTTCTAGGACTTGCCCGGCTTACGTGGGATAAAAGGGCAATCCCTTCTTTCGTTTTTTTTGTTTGTTTAAAAAAGTTTTCCCACATACTATGAAGATGCTTTCGAAATCCCTTTTTTTCCTACCTCACTCTAGTATTCATTTTTGAACCCCAGGTCCACTGGATCTAATTATGTTTCTAATGCTAGTATAACAAACAGTATAAGGGATACAATATGGAACAATAGTTATGACAGTAAGTAAGCTTTATTCTAAATCCAATGCACTCTATCTCAGGTGCAAGAATTCTATAAAACTTACACTGGTTCTGTACTAGGGAAGCAGATTTAAACAATCAGAGCTGACTCATACAAGTCATGAAACACTGCATGGTAATATTATCAACCAATTAGAATTAAAACATTAAAATAATTCTTACAATACTTCTTTTAATAAGAATCTGTATTTAAGGTAAAATAGTAACTAGTTTTCTTCCAAATATCCTGGGAGAGATAAAACTATTGCTATTATTTCTGAACAGTATATTTTTAATGTGCAAGGTTTACAAAATACTCATGGATTTCATTTCATTTCTTCTTCCATCTTTTAAGCAGAGGAAATGAATGTGCTTGATGGGTGGGGAGCGCTGGACAGCCAGCTTGCTCTCCCAAGTAGCATCAATTTATTTTTTTATAGCTATAAGAACCGTTTAGTGGGGAGGCTGGCAGGTTGAAACATCCCATCCTTTCATGGGTGAAGATGCCAAGTAGAGTACACAGTTACACTGTACTGACACAGCATCCCAGAGAATAAGAATTGCTTTCCCTCTTATCACTGAGATATCCCAAAATTTATGCTCCCCACTTCTCAATCTAATTTGGCTTCAATTTATGGCTTCCGTTTTGTCACATCAACTCTCTACAAAGTAATTACCCAACGAGTCAGAGAAATTAGATTCTGAATCAAGAATGCTAACCTTTAAATACACTCACTCACTTGACAATTTGCAATTTTATTTTATTGCATTACCCTCTATAACCAACTTCCTAACAACTTTATCAAGTACCTTTTTAATTACTACCTTGTCCTGCTGGTCTTGAGATTAGGCTACAAATATACTAAAACTAGATGTAAAGTTCCTTCTTTATAAATTTTTATTTACCACCATCGTCCTTATACACAAGACACACACCAAAATGCATATACAAAATACCTCAGTGCTATGAAGGCCGCCCTGTTCATGTAACAACATACTGCATGGCTATGCTTACTGGGCTGAACTCAAAATGGTTAATTAGAAAAGAAACCAAGCAGCAAACTAGAGTATAGAGTTCAAGCCATATTCTCCTTGCATTTCACTGAACCAATTCAAATGCATGTACTATTACAAATCTTTTATAAAATAGTTGATGTATTAAAATGAACAATTATTGTTAGAATTGGGGTGTGTGGGGGTGTGTGGGTGTGTGTGTGTGTGTGTACAGAGCCTTGCTCTGTTACCCGGGCTGGAGTGCAGTGGCACAATCTCAGCTGACTGCAACCTCTGCCTCCCAGGTTCAGGTAATTCTCCTGCCTCAGGCTCCTGAGTAGCTGGGATTACAGGCAACCACCACCATGCCTGGCTAATATTTGCATGTTTAGTAGAGACAGAGTTTCACTATGTTGGCCAGGCTGATCTCAAACTCCTGACCTCAGGTGATCCACCTGCCTCGGCCTCCCAAGGTACAGGCGAGAGCCTCCGTGCCCAGAAGGATTTTAATCTTCGAGGCAGTATTTTTTCATCTCCACATTCATTATCACCTCTTTGGTTCAGCAACAGATAATGGGGTGTAATGAAAACATTCTTGGCTCCAAGAAGCCTCAAGTAATATCAAGAAACTTTTGCAGCCACAGAGAAACTTGGCTGAATACTGGAATTGCTCTTTGTGAACACAGACTCTCAGTTAACTCCAAGTCAGGGTACTCACAAATATGTGTCTTTACTCACATGCTAAAGCCACCAAGCAAGGTGGCTTTATGACATGGTTTTCAAAAACACACATTAGTATCAAGAATGTTTCTTCCTATGAAGATGCTCTTTTTCCCTTGCTACAACAACATAATCGCCATCAAAGACATGAATTGCTATTAAAAAAGATGATAACCTGTATGCATTCCTAAACAAACGCAGCTCCTAAAAAGTATTCTCACAGTGAAAAGCCTTACATGTTGAATGTTTTTCAACTGGGAAAAGAAACTTTCAATATTTAAGAAAAACAAAAATATTTCACAAAATTAAAATTACAAAAAATATTTTATAATTTATAATAAATTATTTTTAAAATAATTTTTAAAAATTAGAGTTCTAACTGGTTCACAGCAAACAAAACTCAACACTTGTTCTTTCATGGTTAAGAGTGCACACAAATTTTCAATAAATGCTATTCTTATAAAAGTTCATTTTAAAAATTATTATTCAATATATTATTGCCTGTAATAAATTACTGCACACTATACAGGTACTTTTCATGCAGTTAATCCATGTCATAAAGCAGTGGAAGGAATTCATATCCTGATTTTACCAATGAGGAAACATCCTCAAAAAAACTGAAGCAGCTTGCCTGAGCTCTTACGCTTCACAACTGCCTGGCCCACAACGGTGCTGTCTCCCTCAAAAGTTCATTATCTTTTCATCCCATGCTAACTCCCAAACTCGTTTCCTTACTAGGTCTCAATTTTTCAAATTTTACTTAAAAGATCATGTCTTTATATACTTTTCCATCTCAGGAGAACCATGTATTATGTACTATCACTACAATCACTGGGTGCCCAAGAAAACAAAAGATGAAATGTCTCTGTCCCAGAGGTCCAATTTGGTTTGGCTGGATCTGTTCCTGTATTTCCGCTATTAGTTGTACACTCCCCTGGCCCTCCACCCCCAGCATACACAAGATACAGTGGAAACTGCTTGAGGCTGACATGACATTTAGGAGATTTAGTCTTCAAGCAAGTCACTATGCAGGAGTCACTCCCTCAGCCCTCAACTTCACCACACATCCCCGACCTGGTTTCTATGACTAATGCAAAACTTTAAACAGATATTTTCCCACTGTCCTTTTCAACACACGACCAAGTATTTTTAAAAATAACTTTTAAATGTCATAAACAGCTCAATTAAAAACTAATTAAAAGAGCAAAAGAAATAAAAATAAATAATACTTTTCTTGAATGAAACCTATCAGGTTCATCATCACTAGAGCATGTCTGCTGTGAAATAAGCACCATATACTTCTACTTCTCTGCAAACGCATGTAGGCTTTCTATATTCCAGCACTCCTTTGTCAAATCTTGACGGAAAAATTGTCAAGATGTCAGTGTCCTCAAAATAAAATCTGCCCTTAAAATTTGCAAACCAAAGATGCCATATATCTTCCAGCAATTCTTTAAAATGTTTAGGAACACTCTTAACTCACAAACAGAAACTAAAAGGTAGCTTAATTTCTAAATACAGGATCAACATGCTCTTTAATCCACCTGGTTTAGAAGAGAAAATAAACAACCAAAGGGGAGAGGGAAAGTGCAAGGAACTCACGTTAAATACAACCTGACAAGTTCAGAATCTGTGATCATTTGAAAGGGGTTTGAGTAAAGCACAAATACTTAAAATTACCGTGGATTTTTTCAGATCTACATTTCATGCCTTTCAACTTCTATTCTTCTCTTACTACATTTTCTCTACTATATAAACACCTGTCTGACCTGGTTCCTTTCCTCATCAAATCACAAAAGTGCCTGATTACATAAACATAATCATTCTTGAGTTCTCTATTCTCTGAAAACCTCTGAAGGGATATGAAAAACTTACACACGTTGGCAGAATCTAACCAAAACAACTTACAATTTAACAAGAAATGCTAACAAAATATCTACATTCCTTTTACTCTTACAGCCTTTCAGAAAGATTCACGTTTTGCTTCATATAAAGAAAAAATAGTTGCAATAATTTAATCACTACTTTGTGGGATGAAATCAATTATTTTCAATGATTAATATAGCTATTCAAAGTAACTTATACAAAAGCAGCTGTGTTGTCAAGGGGTTTTAGTAGATGTTTTCTAAACTTAAATATAAAATACGGAAAATACACATTTGAAAATCTGTAAAAAAAAAAAAAAAAAAAATCTTCAGTATTGTTATTGTTCTTAATTTAAATGTAAATTAAATTCTACCAGGATACACTATTAAAGCATTACCATCCAAAAAATTAGAGACCACAGTCCAATCAAAATAAGCAAGGTTACAATGATTTGAACCAAATTATGTTTACATATTGCCAAATAAGCCCAAAGTAAAAAATTCTCAAAAAAAGAAACATATAAAATTACACATAATTACCCTACACCACAGCAGCACCCTGTAAACAATGTTTTTGTTGTTAGAATGAGCTTCATAAGTTTTACGTTGAAAATTGTGAAAATTTGTGTTGAACAAACCACAGCTCATTTCATTCCATCTCCTATATTTGGGTACTAAATCATCTCAAAATTAAGTTCTTAACACCAATAAATATCACCAACTAAAGCTATTTTAACCCACAAATTTTTAAAGGTCATGTTTCCCAAATAATTTACACACTTAAAACTGACACAATTTATTTTAGAATAGTCACTCACCACTTCTTCCAATGCAGCACTTCGCCCAAAAGAACAAGTGAGGTGTGTGAGGCAGTTAACGAAGGAGGAGAAAAGTTCACTTGGAATGGCAGTTAAAACATTTCGTGGGAACACGGTTATCAGGTTGCTGATAATGCTGGAGATTCCCACAGCTTCAGAATCTTCGATTTCAATTCTAAAACCAAGGAACGAGTATTATTAAGTGGTAGTAAAAGAAAAATTATTAATATAATAACTCATTTCCAAACAAGCAATACCGTTACTGATTCATTTTAAAAGGCATGTCTCTGTTTATTTATTTCAAATTACCCGTATGACTTTACTTCAAAATACAAGGGGGAAAAATAACTAATTTCCTTTTTTCTTCTACTGTTAAACACAAAACGTAGAGTTCCTTTTTCAGCTGCAAAGGGTAAGTATACCTACCCATTGATAGTATTCAGTAATCCCTCAATGAAGTGTGCTAGATAATCAACTTGTGATCCTTCATCAGGGAAGATGGGTCCATGAAGAGAAGCTAACTGGGCAAGGCACTGCAGAGAATCTTGTGCCATATCTGAATCTTCTCTGATTTTTCGATGTACCTGTTAGAAAGAATTACTAATCCATAAATATAAATTCTTCCTTTGTAAGTGTCACGTGTCTACCATGCCGAATGAGGTAAGAGAAAAATTCACTGTAGCTGGTTATTTCTAGAACACTAATTCCTGAATTAAACTAAATTGAAAATTGTCCCTCAGTCCACTTTACATTACAGGCATTATTTTAAACATATCAATTAATTTTTAACTGAGGGCTACCTACATTTTGAAAATTGATCCATCTCCAGCATGTTATGACAAAGAGAGAAACAGATGCCAGCCAGTCAGACATACTGCTTCTTCTAAAAACAGCAACAACGACAGTCATCTGTATTATGCTAACTATGCCTAGCTACAGCTTCTTGCTAAAGTTAGCAGACAAATTCAATCAAGAGTATATAGATGCTGCTTTAGTGGAAGTAAACAGTTGCACACTTAGAAAAGCAAAATGCCATTGAATCCATAGACATTCACGCATTCATTCAACCAAAATATAACAAGCACTCTTTTATTAATGCTCAGATCACTTACAATTTGTTTGAATCTCAGTTTTACCTACATCATTCTTATTAATAAATGCTAGAAGTTTTAAATACAAAATATTAATTATACTTAAATCCATTTAAATCTCATCTAGATTTTATTTTGGTGATACAATACGGATGTGAAACACCTGGTATAGTGTTTTGTGTGAAGGAAATGCTCTCAAAATACTGCTCCCTAGTTTTATAGTATTAATATGCTCAGATATTAAAGGTTTCACTTCTGTAATCTGACATAATAGAGCCAAGGAAAATTTAGTGTAGAAATATGATCATTATTAATCCTAATCCATTCAATACTTACTGTTGTATGTACCATTTTGTATTTGCCAAAGCACTTAACTACTCTAGCCCTTTTCTTTCCTACACAAAGTTCTCTCTCTACTTTGTAAATGTTGTATAACATTGAACTCATAGCTTCAGGTTATGTTCACTTTGACTCGGCAAATTGTTTCTAAACTACTTGAGGTCAGAACCTATTTAAGTATTTACTAGTATACTGGGCACAATGAACACTCAATAAATCCTTGTTCACTGACTGAGTCCATTAATCCTTAATCTTAAACTTCTTTATTTTTTTTTCTTTAGAGATGGGGTTTCTCCATATTGGTCAGGCTAGTCTTGAACTCCCGACCTCAGGTGATCCACACGCCTCAGCCTCCCAAAGTGCTGGGATTACAGGCATGAGCCACTGTGCCCGGCCTATCCCTGAACTTCTTAAGGTTCTAGTAATGAAATTTAAAATACTAAATAATCTCTAAAACTTACAAAGTTAATTGATTCACTGACATGCTTAAAATATGCTATACTCTTTTTGAACTAGAACAAACCATAGCCCATAAGCCAAATTTAACCCCTGCCTGTTTTTGTATGGCTGTGAGCTAAAAATGTTTTTTTCCCCCATTTTTGCATGATTGAGGGAAAACCAACAAAAATAATAATATTTTGTGACCCATGAAAATTATACAAAAGTCACATTTTAATGACCATTAATAAGCTTTACTAGAACACCACTATGCTTATTTATGTATCATCTATGGCTGCTTCTGTACTGGAATGGCAGTGTTGAATACAAACACATGACCTGCAAAGCGTAAAGTGTTTACTATCTGGCCCTATACAAAAAAATGTCTGCAAATCCTTGGTCTAGAATACAAATATTTTTCAAACTATATTCTAATGTATTTTAAATTTTATATAGTAAATTCTAAGAATAGACAGATTCATATATGCACACTGTCTAGTTCATAAACTTCTGAACACGACTCGCTCTCATAAGTTCTTTATCTGAAATCTGTAATTAAATTTTTGTCTGGATGCCTTAGAATCTAATCAGCATTTAAGCACAATGTCCAGAGATATATTCTGCCAACAGATACAATGTAATCTGGGACAATAAGAATCCATCTCACAATCTTGAATGTTCATTACGGTCTTGAAGTGAGCAATCAAAAGAAAGAAATAGCTAAAAATAAAATTTTAAATAAATAAATAACTGTCTTTGGAGACTGTGTGTACCGTTCAAGCTTAATTTATGTGCCCTGAAATATAAACCACATAAAACTAATGATAAAAGCTTAATTTTTATAAATACAGATTCTTGCCTTTTTTCCAATGTCATCATTACAAAAGAGTTCCTCTATATCTGAACATGTACTTCAATATAAACTGTATTATAAAACTGAAAGCTGAAATCACGACCTGAATATGGGAAAGAGACAGAGGGATAAGGGAAAGCAAAGCCCAGCAGGACGCTCAGTGAGGTGAATGGCAAGGCTATGCATCAAGAAAAGGAACACAAGGAAGGAGAAGCAAGTAAGGAAGATGACGAAGTCTACTGGACACATGTTAAATCTGAGATGTCTGTGGGCCATCCAAAGTAAAACATTCAGTAAGCACTTGGATTATAAGGCTCAGAAACTCTGGAGCTGGCTGTGCTGAATATAGATGTAGGAGTCATCCGGGAAGCGGTGCCTGAAGTCCTACTCGTGGAAGAAAGAGCCACAGGAAAGTATACAGAGTCAGCAAAGTTGAGAATTAAGATAGGAATGCCAGTATTTATGTGATGAGCAAAGAAGGAAGAGACCTATAAGCGAGATCAAGAAGACTCTGATCAAAAAGGTAGGAAGAAAACACAATGAAAGTTTTTTTTTTTTCCCCAAGACCTTAGGGAAGGAAAAAAAAAATCAAGAAGTTTGTCAACCTCTGTAGGGCAGAATGCAACCCAAAGTATTCCACATATTTAAAGTATTATGATCAACATATTTAAAGTCTTGCTCTTATGCAACAGTATATTGATGCTTATCCAAATCTAGCACAAGTGATATCCAGTGGAAAAGTGCTTTAAATTAGGCAATGAATTCATGTAACTAAAACTAAATTTAACCAAAATTAAATAAAAACATTAGTCACTGTCATTTTTAAAACAAGTAACAAACTTGTTCATAAACTGCTTAAGTGAACATAGCTACAAACACAAAAATTGTTCAAATAAAGCAAAAAAGGGTTAACTTTCAAATTCAAAAGTTATTTGCATGTGGTTATTCACAGCTGACAGGAGCAGCTGTCTGGTTTGTCTAGACAGCTGTTCAGATTTGGTAGAGCTGTTTCCAGTACTGCCAGCAAGTTTTTCACCTTTTCAAAAACTGCTGGAGTGGAATCTACTTTCAGTCAAGTGCATAATACAAAGACTTGGACTTGGATTTGTATCAAAACAATTCCTGTCAGATGAGGCAGGCAATGGAATTTTAAAATTTAGTTACAATTATCTCTTTGATCTTGATCGTGGTTTTAGCCATCATTTCTCTGATTTTAAAAAGAAACCACAAGGTGATTAATGCTCAGTCCAAATGTTTCCATAGAAAATATATTTTATATACACCCCTGGATAGATAACCTTTTAGCTATTTTAAAACATATGCCACGTAACTACTTTATTGTAAATGGTTCAATCAGAAAAAGGCAGTTGTAGGACTCATCAATATTTTTAAAACAAATGAAAAGAAACTATAATTAACAACTGGGATGAAGCAAAATAGCTTTCTTTTTTCTTTTTAATTGGCTTGTACTTGGGCTTTTGTCCTAACTCATATATTCGCCCTATAACTGCAAGTTAGCATCCAACACATACACACGCACATGAATTGTTTTTCCAGCTTCTAATTGTTCTGTTGGGGATACACACTGGCGAATGTGGGAGCATACTGCTTACGTCTTGATATTTAACCAATAATAAAGAGGACTGTCTAAAGTTACATATGAGATAAAATGCTATTCATTAATACCAACTTAAACAATGACTCATGGATATGATATAAAACCTACACTCTAGAATACCAGTTCTCAAACTGTGGCCCAGGGATCCCTGAAGTTTTTTAAAAGCCTGTCAGATTGTGTATGAGGAAAAAACCATTCACATAACAGTATGAAGACAGTATCTGCATTTCCCATTCTCACTGTCACACAGGTAAAAAGTGGAATTTCCCCAAGACCACACAATGTGCAATACGGCAACTAACTGAAGGCAGAAGCAGATAAGATAATCTGACTGTCTTCTATTAAGCCTGATATTACAGATTTGCAAAAATGCAAAACAATGCTATCATTAAACTTGCTTTGTTTTTTAAAATACTGTTAATTAAAATGTTACTTCTGTTAATATGTTAATAGTTTCTTATTGTTACTTTTCAGCACATTATTTTATAAAGCTTTGTTTCAATTTTTAACAGGATAAATATAACCTACATAAAGAAAAGCTCTTTGGAGTTCTCAATAATTTTTAAGAGTATAGAGGGGTCCTGAAATTAAAAGTTTGAGAACTTCTGCTCTAGGATATTAAGCCCTTCAAAACTGTGACATTTTTATAAATTGGCAAGAACCTTTTAAAATAATTTCTGTTTAAGCAGCTATATTAATGAAAAGAGAAGACTTTAGAGGAGAAAAGCAATCTGTTGTGTTTTACTTAAGAAACATGCCAAGGCATTTCCTCTTTTCTATGGCCCTTGCTACCAGAGATGACGACTAAGACTTACTGTGAAGAAAAGTTCCATAACTCTGCTGTCCAGAAGAGTCTCCCGCCAGGACTCTGTTGGCTTCAATAGCACATTTTGCGAGGATTCAAACATAGCTATATAATGTCTGCCCAGTTATTTGGTGTCAAGGTCAACAACAATAACATTCTTACTTTGTCTAAAGTATAAGTGTATCCTAAATATAACAGGAGCCATCTAGAAAGAATTTGTAACGGTAACAGTTTAAGCCTCTTCACATATGCTACATAATTCATGCATGAAGCTGAGGAATAAAAGGCATTAAGTGTGGTGCTGGCGGGGAAGAATGCTAGAGGAATGTAAGGTAACGCTTTCATTGTAATTACGTGTCATGTGGTAAGGCGTACAGAAACTTTGAGAACCAGAGAATTTAATGGTGTCAACAAAACGAAATATACTTATTGCAAAGCAGCTGCAAAAATTCATGCAAAAACAATCAATTTCTGCAAGTTTATCCCATCATTTCCTCCAATATCTTACAAAAATTAACACCACATATTCAAAATGTGAGTCTCATATGGTCTACTTGGGAAATAGCATTTTTCCAAAAGAAATATATTCACTGGGAAAACAAAAGAACAAAAACATTAAATACATATAATATTAAAGAAAAAACTCCCACAGGACACAGCATCTAAATATCAAGACAAAGAAATAATCTGTTGACAAAAAACTTTATAGATGCTTATTTAAAATTCCCAAGACTAAACAGCAATTTATATGGTGTTCTGGTATTCAATTTCAAACATGCTTCAAACAGAATACTGTTTTACCATAAATAAAGTAACCATCATATATTTGTAGAATTTTATGAATCTGATTCATATGATTCATTGATACTGCCACAGTAACTGAGGCTTTTTTTCTTTTTTGAGATAGAGTTTCGCTCTTGATGCCCACGCTGGAGTGCAATGGTGCGACCTTGGCTCACTGAAACTTCCACCTCCCGGGTTCCAGTGATTCTCCCGCCTCAGCCTCCCAAGTAGCTGGGATTACAAGCATGCACCACCAGGCCCGGCTAATTTTGTATTTAGTAGAGATGGGGTTTCCATGTTGATCAGGCTGGTCTCGAATTCCCAACCTCAGGTGGTCCACCCGCCTTGGCCTCCCAAAGTGCTGGGATTACAGGCGTGAGCCACCATACCTGGCCAACTGAGGCTTTTAAGAAATGAGAAAGCTCAGCTGGATGTGGTGGCTCCCTGTAATCTCACACTCTGGGAAGCCCAGGTGGGTGGATCACCTGAGGTCAGGGGTTAGAGACCAGCCTGGCCAACACGGTGAAATCCCGCCTCTACAAAAAATATAAAAATTAGCCAGGCGTGGTAGTACGTACCTGTAGTCTCAGATATTCAGGAGGCTAAGGTTGCAGTGAGCCGAGATTGTGCCACTGCACTCCAGCCTGGACGACAGAGATTCCATCTCAAAAAAAAAAAAAAATCTAAAAACAAAAGAAATGAGAAAACTGTCTGGGGATAAAGACAGTAGTTATGACCCTTCTACTGCTAGCCAAATGCCCAGCTAAAATACTTTGACTATGCAACATTCACATCACTCAATGAGAAATCTTAATCACCCAGAGCTATCCTCTGAAAAAAGTAGAAATTCAAATACTATATTTTGATTAAAGTCTAAATCATTATTTTTACAGAAAAATTATCATTCACAGAGAAAATTAAAGGCTATAATAATGCTCTGGACCTTTTTTTTTTTTTTTAAAGATTATTGCTTAACCCCCTTTAAAATAGCTAATACTATTCTATCTCTGAAGAGCAAGGAGGGGCACTATGAGATGTTTCAAGAAGAAAAGTCACTGTTTGTTTCTGAAAAGTCACCCCCCAAATCTTCTGCAACTCTATTTGACTGATTAACAAAAGTGAAACTCAAAGCTGGTTCATTTAAACTTCTCACTTCCTTTATCTGCCCCCTTGTGGAGGTACAGGGAAAGAGGAGAAGGCCAAAAAAGCCAAAAGAAAAGAGCCTGATTTTAACAAGTGGGAAAAAAAAAAATCAGCCCATGAACACTAAGAGTTATCAATATAGAGTGAGTTCATTTTCTCATGAGGCACTGATGGTGGTCTAAGGCCAATGTTGTGTTCTTCACCCAATACTACAATATATTGATTTATCTGACACCTAGGATTTGCTACAGAGTAGTCTGGGGATGGCAGAGTACAGATGAAACAAGACTGGCTGTTTAAAGCTGGGTATTCTCCTTACTACTGCATATCTTTGAAATTTTCTACAATAACAGGATGGCAGAGGCTTTAGTAGGTAAAATAAATGATCTGAGTAAGGCATTCAATTCTTTGTGGGGTGTGTGTGTGTGTGTGTGTGTGTATGTGTGTGTTTTAATGAGACAGGGTCTATGCTGCCCATGGAGCTCTTGAACTCCTGAGCTCAAGTGATCCTCCTGTCTCAGCCTCCCAAAGTGCAAGGATTATAGACACAAGCCACCACACCTGGCCAATTCTTTGTACTTCATAAAAAGTTAAATGTATTTCACTTATTATTTTCTAGTTTTATTTCTCTTTATTTTCAATATGCCAAATCTAACTAACAAAATATACGCATGTAACATTTTCAACTAGGAAAATAATGATTTTGTAATATTTCATATGCTTATAAAAGGTGTTATGATTTTATTTTTAAATTAGTTAGGATATGAGACAGATCAATGGGTTCATATAACCATCATAAAATGGTTGGTCTCAAACTGACAATTTACCATTTTAGTAGCTAGCAGATGTGTGATCCCTCAGAGTAAGAAGGCAAATACTTCAGGTGCTGTAACTGCAAGAGAATGAAAGCCCAAACCTCCCTTGAAGAGCTGCAGACAGTTCAAGTAGGGAGGAAGAATACAAGTGGCAGAAGCAAAGGGAGTAATATTTATAAATTTTGCTACTTCTGGAAATATGAAAAAGTCTATTCCAAGTAAATGAGGAGAGTCTCCCATATTCTAATCATGCCTTCCAGGTATAACATAGCAAGCAGGGCAACAGAGTCTGGGTAAGAGGGAGATGATAACCTAAAGATTCAATAAATCTTACAAAATTATCAGTAAGAAAATACTGAAAGAAATCTTACAAAAGGAAACTATTAAACCTAAACCAAAATTCTTATTTAATTCTCTCCTCTACCTTTTTATAAATTATAAAAAGCATATACTCTATTAATACTCTGGATATCAATTATTTACATTAAGGAAAAATGGATATGAGGTTTTTTTGTTTTGTTTTGTTTTGTTTTTTGAGACAGAGTTTCGCTCTTGTTGCCCAGGCTAGAGTGCAACGGCATGATCTCAGCTCACCACAACCTCCACCTCCCCATCCAAGCCATTCTCCTGCCTCAGCCTCCCGAGTAGCTGGGATTACAGGCGCCCACCATCACACCTGGCTAATTTTTGTATTTTTAGTAGAGACAGGGTTTCACCATGTTGGTCAGGCTGGTCTCGAAATCCTGACCTCGTGATGTGCTCACCTCAGCCTCCCAAAGTGCTGACATCACAGGCGTGAGCCACCGTGCCCGGCCAGGTATGAGTTTTAAAAAGGGCTTTTTCCAGATATAAAATGAAATTCATTGCAATGGCTCGTGTTAAACATCAGATTCAAAATAACCCTGAAATCTCATTTTTTTAAATCTTGGTTTAGCCTCTCCTGATCATGGTCTGTTTTTCAGTACACTGTCCCTGGTGCCCAACTCTATGGCTGATTTTCTTCAAAAGCTGGTAACCAGAATATTTTTAAGATTAAAATTTCTTATATGTGGCCAAGAGCATGGGAGACTTATGAGTTAGTATGTAATACCTATCAGAAAACACTTTTCCCATGATTATTACAAAGCTCCGTGTGATTTTTGTTTTCCACCTCCAAACCTGGAAAGGATTTTTATCTCTCGCATGATGTTTGCTTTCTAGCAAGAATGCACACTTGTAATGTTCCATGCAAAGAGGCTACACTTATCTTCCAATGAAAAACTAATCTACACACTGCAGACTTCACGACCTTCTATCAGCCAGCCTGGCAATATCATTAATAATACCACTATTATATACCATAATAAAAATGCACATGTACTATATTATAGTTTTTATAAGACACAATTATAATCCTATAACTACAAATCATAACCCACTCTACTAAAAAAAAAAATTTTAATTATTCCCAAAAGCATTTAAATAAAAAGTTAAACACAAAGACAACAAAAAGAACAGTATAATAAATGTTTAAATGGAACAGCATTATAAATGTTTATACAGAACAAATGTTTAAAGACAATGCTATTCTGACAAGAAATATGTTTTAGTTATCAGATTGTACCGTGAAACTGCTGAAGTTGCTGCCCCTGAATAAGAGACTATGCCGGCTCTTATGTGGGAGGGGGGCTTACTATTCATTGTTTAATGTTCACTATTACCTAAAATATTGTTATTCATGTACATGCATTGCTTTTCAATTTAAAAAGAAACTTGTGAAAAGCATATCACAATGTGAGCAGAGTAACGATATACAAATCTGGACCATATCTTTACATTCAAAATAATATAAAGAATTAAGGTAATTCATTTTTAATCAGGTATTCTCAAATGACAATTTCTATCTGTATGTATAAAAAATAAAAAATACCATTTCAACTCTGGATAATTCTTAATAATTCCCTAAGAAATCAAAAAATACCATTTCTACCCCAGAAAATTCTTAAATTTTTAATTTAAAAAACAGAACCACTACCACCAAAATTTGGAAAGCTAGCACTACTATTCTTCAAACAATATTTTAAAAATCATTTCAAGGCTAAATAAAGCAATACTTGTATTTAAAACTAATTTTAATAAAACAATAGTTTCCTTTTAAAACTTACAAAAGTTTTGGTTTATAGTCACCACTTTAGCATGTTACAGTATCTGGACATTACATTGCTTTATCTTTTGCAACAAACATGCCACCAACAAAAGAACAGTCTGACAATGAACTGATTATTTACTAAACTGTCTTTTATTACATGCTAGTAAAATTTTACGAGACATACAAGTCACAAAAGATTGGAACTAGTTAAATATTATTTCACCGAAGTTCAAATAAGAGTGTAATTCAAGAATTTGCTTGGGCTATGGCTTTATATATTTCTCTAAAATAAATACTGAATGCATGCAATTTATATTTTTATCAGAATAATTTACTTGTAACCAAACGAAACACAATTCCATCAATAAGAAAGCCAAACAGAGATGCTTTCAGTCTTTTGCTAACCCTCTTTCTTTAAAAAAAAAAAAATCTGTCATCCACATCTAATCTTACTTTACCTTCCCATCTTTTCACCAAATTAACGAATCAAGACGATTTTTTTTTGTCACTGTACCAAATACAAGTCCACTCCCTCTTAGCAAGGGTTCCGGCAGGGGATCCAATTCTAAAGTGCTAAAACCCAACTAGTCTTCTAAGCTCAATGCCATCATAATCCCCTGGAAAATCAGTTCTAACTACATGTAAATTCAACTGCACCACAGAAGAATGAAGAATCAACTCTCCATACCCTGCCCCCTCTCCCACAACAATCCTATCTAGCTCTAAAATTCTCCACTTAGGAAAGCTCACCAACTTCTGAGAAATCAAAGGCATATATAAATGTGCCACCTGCCCTATTCTATAACTGCACAGCCAGAGACAAACATACACTAGGCCAAGAGCCAGAAGGACAGCTTAATCGCACCCTGTACTGACTGTCACTGGATAATCCTACTAAATCTCCTGTCTCAAGTTCTCATACAACAAACGGCATTATCATTAAATACGTACATCTTAACATGAAGAAGGGAAAGCATCTTTAGAAATGCACAGGTCCTTAAATATGCAATTAAGTTTATCCACTAACACTTTCAGTAAGGGTATCATTTTGTGATTGTGAAAGACACTAAAAAAAAAAATAATAATTAAATGAGGCATACAATAGCTACACATTATCCTCAAGCAAATATGGATAATCTGAAAATTTCCTTTGCCTATTCTTATAATTACTTTATAATATAGAAAGATCTTGTAGCAACAGTGGACACTTCACATAAGCAATAATGCTTTACTCTTCATCTTTCCATACTAATTTTTACCCTACTTCTTTTATAAGTTACATGCAGATATGATGCCATTTTCTATCAGAGACTCTAGATTTATGTCAGAGCATCTGTGGATTTTGGTAACCACGGGTTACAACAGTATCGTCTGTTTCAAAGACAAAGTTTCAAGAGCTAGAGCAAGCCCATTCTCTTTCTTAAATATTTAACCCCTTTCACTATTAAATTTTCTAACAACAAAAACTGCTACTTCTCCTTCTGGCACAGCACAAAACCAACGACTCCAGTCTTATAGACAACACAGTCCAAGCAACCACAAATCCTTTGAAATAAAGGAGTGACCTTACCTGAATGTTTTCCCAAGCCTTGCCTCCAAATAGTAAGGTTGGCTTTACCGGAAATCCAATTTAGGTGAAAGCTTCTGTATCCCATCACTACTCTATAATCCAGTTAGCTTTCCCCAAGAGATTATGTTAAAAAAAAAAAAAAAAGTTTACCAAAACCAAATCAGATCCACAAAAATAGAATACCAATAAAAGGCAGTGTAACCAAACTAAAAAAAGAAATATTACTGAAGCCAACATACCACACATACCTGCCAAACATTCTTGTTACAAAATGATATTGTCATTTATGATTAGCATTGCCAAAACCCTTAAGCATTTATGGACACCAGGTGAACTACTAGCTGAACTATATTTGTAGTAAACAAACATCTAAGAACTGAGCTAATACTTCTGAACTGGCTTCCTTCAAAAATTAATATATATATATATATATATATATATATATATATAATAAATGCTTGATGAACATCTGTGCTAGGGGCTAACAATGGAGTGAGCAAAAGCATGACCCATGCGTTCGTGGAGCTTTGTGCAGTAGGTAAACAGACAATACTGTTGTAACCCATGGTTACCAAAATCCACAGATGCTCTGACATAAATCTAGAGTCTCTGATAGAAAATGGCATCGTATCTGCATGTAACTTATAAACATCCCATATCTTTAAATCACCTCTTGATTAATCATAATACCTAATACCAGGTAAGTGCTATATACATTGTTGTACTGTTTTTAAAATTTGGATTTTTTTTTTTGGTGTACTTTTATTTAGAATATTTTTGATCCTCAGTTGAATCCAAGGATGTGGAACCCACAAATTAGGGGGGCTAACTGTACTTAAATAATCTAAGGAATGAAAAAATACAGCTGAGAAGTGAGCCGAATGGGGAAAAAAAAATCATATACAACATATATAGGGACAACATAACAAAAGAAAGCCAACCTGGTCTAGGCTGAAGTACAATTAGGTGGTGATCAGCAAAGACAGGGGACCCAGGCAGAGACGCAGGATGTGCAAGGAACAAGGCAGAAGGAAAGCTGGCCTGTGGGTGCAGCTCTACCAGAAAAGCACAGAGAAGAGCTGTGAGACGGAGGCAGTGATGAAACCACCCAGGACCCTAGCACCTACTTTCAAATAGGGATGATAGTATGATGGAGGATCACAGGACTAGGACACTTTCTTTGCACAACACTGATCTAAAATAGAATGAAAAGCAAGTGAATTTTGTCTCAAGAGTCTCAGAGTAACATGGGGCTACAAACTCCAGAGGAATTCATTCTCTGGGCCACAGAGTGATTTTTAACATCTACCAAATCCCAGGAGCTGTGAACTTTGCACCACTCAGCCTGGGTAGGTGGATACTTTTATAAATCACCTGCTGCACATAGAAAACCTACATATAATAATCCTTAACAAATATAATGGCTTACAGATGACATAATCATGTATATAGAAAACCCAAACAAATTCATTGGCTAAATTAATAAGCAAGTTCAGCAAGCTTACAGGATACAAGATCAACATACAAAAATCATTTGTATTTTTTCCCTATACACTGTGAAAATGAAATTTAAAAACAATTTAGAATTGAATTAATAAAAAAAATACTCACCAGCCTGGGCAACACAGCAAAACCCTGTCTGTACAAAACTCAGCCAGGCATCATGACGCATGCCTATAGTCCCAGCTACTCAAGAGGCTGAAGTTCAGAGGATCACTTGAGCCCGGGAGGTTGAGGCTGCCATGAGCCATGATTAAACCCCTGCACTCCAGCCTGGATGACAGGTGAGACCAAGTCTCAAAAAAAGTCTACTTACAATAAATTTAATAACCTTTTACTATTAAAACTATAAAAACAGTGTTGAAAGAAATAAAAAAACTTTAATAAATAAATCCAGGCCAAGCACAGTGGCTCATGCCTGCAATTCCAGCACTTTGGCATGTCAAAGCAGGAGGATCACTTGAGCCCAGGAGAGTTCAAGAACAGCCTGGGCAACATAATGGGACCTAGCCTCTATAAAAAAATTTAAAAATTACCCAGGTGTGGGCTGAGCACGGTGGCTCACACCTGTAATCCCAGCACTTAGGGAAGCAAAGGCAGGTGGATCACCTGAGGTTGGGAGTTCAAGACCAGCCTGGCCAACATGGAGAAACCCCGTCTTTATTGAAAAAAACAAAATTAACCGGGTGTGGTGGCCCATGCCTGTAATCACAGCTACTCAGGAAGGCTGAGGTAGGAGAACTGCTTGAACCCAGGAGGCGAAGGTTGCAGTGAGCCGAGATCGTACCACTGAACTCCAGCTTGGGCAAGAACAGCAAAACTCTGTCTCAAAAAAAAAAAAATAGCCAGGTGTGGTGACGTGCACCTGTGGTTCTAGCTACTTGGGAGGCTGAGGCAGGAGGATCATTTGAACTTAGAGGTCAAGGCTGCAGTGAGTCATGATCATGCCACTGCACCTCAGCCTGGGTGACAGAGCAAGACCCTATTTCAATAAATTAATAATAAATTTTTTTACATAAGAAAACTAACTTTGTTTTTTGTTTCTTTTTGTTTTAAGAGACAAGGTCTTCCTGTGTTGCCCAGGGTGGAGTGCAGTGGTGCAATCACAGTTCAAGGTAACTCTGAACTCCCAAGCTCAAGCCATCCTCCTGCCTTGGCCTCCCAAAGTGCTGAGATTCAGATGTTAGCCACCGTGTGCTGCCTCTACTTTCTTTTTAAAGGGTACAGTGCCAGGTACAAATAGACAATAGCTGGAGGAAATACTAACTACTCAAAAAGAGAGAACAGGCCAGGCACAGTGGCTTAGGCCTGTAATCTCAGCATTTTGAGAGGCCGAGGTGGGAGGATCACAAGGTCAGGAGTTCACGACCAGCCTGGCCAATATGGTGAAACCCCGTCTCTACCAAAAATACAAAAATTAGCTGGGTGTGGTGGCACGCACCTGTAGTCCCAGCTACTCAGGAGGCTGAGGCAGAAGAATCGCTTGAACCCGGGAGGCAGAGGTTGCATTGAGCCAAGATCACTCCACTGCACTCCAGCCTGGTGACAGAGCGAGATTCCGTCTCACAAAAAAAAAAGAGAGGACAGAAGAAAATACTTTAAGGGCTTTATATATATGTGCTCTAACATTCCATTATTCTCCTTGCAATTCTATCAGTTTAAAAAATAATAAAATAAAATTCTTCACGCTGATTTCTACCACTGTGTTCTTTTATTTTGGAAGAAACCTAGACAAAGCTGGTCAAATCGGCACTTAATAGCTAAGAAATGTGGATCACCAAGGCAGGCACCCCACACTACCACAGGGCTGCCTACCTTGACCACGCCCTGGGCTATCTCACATCTATGTCATTGGCCTAACACAACAATATCACATTTACTTTCTGAAATCCTGACTTCTCTCCTCAAGCAATAAACAGGTTCATCTAAGCTTAAAGTACAAAACATAACATTCCCTTGGCACAAACCCCCATTTCCTTGAGTGATCAGTTGATGCTCTTTCAAATATCTATACAGTTCAGTTGACCCTTGAGTACCACAGGTTTGAACTGCACAGGTCCACTTATACTTTCAATAAAAGTTACCCCAAGTGTGCCTTCCTTTCCTTACCTCCCCTTCACCTCCTCCACCTCTTCTGCCTCTGCTACTGAGACAGGAACACCAACCCTCCTCTTCCTCCTCCTCTTAAGCCTACTCAACTAGAAGTCCAGGATAAACACCTTTATGATTGATCTACTTACACTTAATGAATAGTAAATACTTCTCTTCCTTATGATGGTCTTAACATTTTCTTTTCTCTAGCTTACTTTAAGAATATATTATAGTACATATAAAATACAAAGTATGTGTTAACTGACTGTTTATGTTATCCGTAAGTCTTCCAGGCAACCGTAAGCTATTAGTAAAAAGTTTTGGGGAGACAAAAGTTAACCCAGAATTTTCGACTACATGGGGGTTGGTGTCTCTAACCCCCACATTGTTCAAGGGTCAACTGTATATCACTCCATACTTCATCAATTACTAATTATTACCTGATCACTGAGATATGGCTTTTGCCCCTGTCACTCACATAAACAGACTTCCATATGATTAACTATGTTCTAACTGATATCTGATACAGATCAAAAACAATCTACATCTTACCTATCAGTAACAGACGATGTCGACTACCTGATTCCTTGAAACATCATCTACCTTTGCTTCCCAAACACTCCTTGCCTTGTTCTCCCATGCACTTGTCTTAACTGGCATTCTTGTTCTCTTTTGTTCTTCCTCCTTTTTAACTACTGATGCACCTAAAGGTCCTGACATGGATCCTCTGCTTCTCCTTGGACCATCTCTCCCATTTCCCTAACTTCAATGGCCCTATCATAGCATGTTCCCACAACTTTATTTCCACCCCTAATCTCCCTCTATAATTCTACTGATGGTGCAGTTGACCTGTGTAAAGTGGGTTTCTAAACCGTGGCATGATGGATATTTTTTAAGTCTTCATTAAGACATAATTCACACACTACGCAATTTACCCGAGCCTACAGCTCAATGGTTTTAGCATATTCACAGATCTGTGCAACCACAACCATAATCTAATCTTAGAACATTTCCATTGTACCAGAAAGACCCCATATGCTTTAGCAGTCACCTCCTACGTTCTCCCAACCACTCCAGTTCTAGGTAACCACTAACCTTTCTGTCTCTATAGATTTGCCCATCCTGGACATTTCATACAAATGTAATCATATAATTTGTTGTCTTTTGTGAATGGCTTTTTTTCACTCAGTGCAATGTTTTCAAAGTTTACACATGTTGTAGCATGTATCAGTAATTCATTCCTTTTTTATGATAAGTAATATTCCCATTATATGAGTATACCACATTTTATTTATCTATCCATCAGTTGATGGACATTTGGGTTGTTTCTATTGATACTGCATGAATAGCCTATTCATATAGTACTGCTCTGAACATTCATGTACAAGTTTTTGTGTGGATGACTACTGATACTTTGGGACCAATAATTGCTTGCCTGGGGCTGTCCCATGCTTTGTAGGATGTTTAGCAGCATCCCTAGCCTAAACCCACTAGCTGCCAGTAGAACTCCCCGAGTTGTGACAATCAAAATTGTCTCAAGACACCACCAAGTGTCCCAAGTACACAAAATTGCTCCTTAGTTGAGAATAAATGTTAAACAGTTATGATTAGTTTTTTTTATTATTATTTTTTGAGACAGAGTCTTGCTCTATCACTCAGGCTGGAGCTAGAATGCAGTGGCGCAATCTCAGGTCACTGCAACCTCTGACTCCCGGGCTCAAGCAATTCTCCTGTCTCAGCCTTCCCAAAAGTTGGGTCTACAGGTGTGTGCCACCAATGCCTAGCTAATTTTTTGCAAGAGATGGGGTGTATTAGTCTGTTTTCAGGCTGCTTATCAGCAGGTTTAATTGGACTTGCAGTTCCACGTCGCTAAGGAAGCCTCACAATCATGGCAGAAGGCAAGGAGGAGCAAGTCCTATCTTACATGGATGGCAGCAGGCAAAGAGAGAATGAGAGCGATGCAAAAGGGGAAACCCTGATAAAACCATCAGACCCTGCGAGACTTGTTCACTACCACGAGGACACTATGGGGAACCTGCCCTCATGACTCAATTATCTCCCACCAGGTACCTCCCACAACACATGGGAATTATGGGAATACAATTCCAGATGAGATTTGGGTGGGGACACAGAGTCAAACCATATCATGGGGTTCTGCCATGTTGCTCAGACTGGTCTCAAACTCCTGAGCTCAAGCAATCCACACACCTTGGCCTCCCAAAGTGATGGGATACAAGCGTGAGCTGCTATGCTGGCCGAGTTATGATTTCATTAGCGAAACTTTGTATGAGCATAAATCTTGACCTGTAATACAAATTATTAACTAAAGCAGCACTAATACCCTTAAATATTAAAAAAATCTAAACATTTACTCTTTGCATTCTTTTGTATCCCTCTATGCACATTCTAGATCCACTGCTCAGTCAGCTCCAGCTGGTTTTCCCAATATAATATACACTACTTTCTACAAGAAATCATTTTGGTCTTGCTCTGTTGCCCAGGCTGGAGTGCAGTGGTGTGATTACAGCTCACTATAGCCTCAAACTCCTGGCCTCAAGCAATCTTCCCACCTTGGCCCCTCAAAGAGAAATTAAACCCTAAGTCCACACAATAATTATAAATGGTCACAGCAGCATTATTATTAATAGCCAAAAAATGGAAACAACCCAACTGTTTGTCAACTGATAAATGGATTAAAAAATGTGGTACATCCATACAATATAATGGCAATAAAATGAATGAAGAACTGATTGATGGTGCATGCTACAAAACAGATGAATCTTGAAAACATTATGCTAAGTGAAAGAAGCCAGGATGGGTGCGGTGGCTGACATCTATAATCCCAGCACTTTGGGAGGTCAAGGCAGGCAGATCACTTCAGGCCAGAAGTCTGAGACCACCCTGGCCAACGTTCCAAAACTCCATCTCTACTAAAAAACACAAAACTAGCAGGGCGTAGTGCTGTGTGCCTACAGTCCCAGCTACTTGGGAGGCTGAGGCAGGAGAATCGCTTGCACCCAGGAAGTGGAGGTTGCAGTGAGCCAAGATGGCACCACCGCACTCCACCTGGGGCAACAGAGTGAAACTCCATCTCAAAAAAAAAAAAAAAAGATGCCAATCACAAAAGACCACATATTATATGATTCTATTTATATGACATGTCTACATAGACAGAATATGACTGCTAAGGATCAGAGAAGGTGGTAATGGAGACTAGCTGCCAGTGGATACAGGGTTTCTTTTTGGGATAATGAAAATGTTCTAAAACTACTGGCAATGATTATTGTAAAACTCTATGAATATACTACAACACACTGGATTATACACTCTAAATGGGTATATACTATAGTGTGTGAATTACATCTCAATAAAGCTATTATTGAGGCTGGGCATGGTGGCTCACCCCTGTAATGCCAGCATTTTGTGAGGATTAAGGAGGAGAATCACATGAAGCCATGAGTTCGAGACCAGCCTGGCCAACACAGCAAGACTCCACCTCCAGAAAAATTAAAACCAAAAATTTAGTCAGGGCCAGGCGTGGTGGCTCACACTTGTAATCCCAACACTTTGACAGGCCAAGGTGGGTGGACCAACTTGAGGTCAGGAGTTCAAGACCAGCCTGATCAACATGACAAAACCCTGTCTCTACTAAAAATACAAAAATTAGTCAGGTGTGGGGTGCACGCCAGTAATCCCAGCTACTTGGATGACTGAAGCATGAGAACAGCTTGAACCCAGGAGGCAGAGGTTGCAGTGAACCAAGATAGTGCCACTGCACTCTAGCCTAGGTGACAGAGCAAGACTCTGTCTCAAGAATGAATGAATAAATAAATAAAAATAAAAATATCTCAATATAAAAAGATACAAAAAAGAATGTAGATTATAAAAAATTATGAATGGGATTATTGATAATTTAACACAGTCTCATTTAACATGATACCATTCTAAATTATCAAAATATTTAACACAAAATACATAAACATTTTCCATGATTTATTATTTGTCTATCCTAAGGGACAAATCTTATTTTATTTTGAGACAGAGTCTCTTTTGTTGCCCAGGGTGAGTGCAGTGGCATGATCATGGCTCATTGCAGCTTCAACCTCCTACCTCAAGCAATCCTCCTACCTCAGCCTCCCAAATAGCTGGAACTACAGGCACACACTACCATACCTAGCTAATATTTGTAATTTTTGTAGAGATAGGGTTGTGCTGTGTTGCCCATGCTGGTCTCGAACTCCTGGACTCAAGCAATCCTCCCACCTCACCTGAAGTTCTGGGATTACAAGAGTTAGCCACCACACCCAGTCAATAAACCGTCTTTTAAAAGGCATCAATTCAACACTTTTAAACTAAGTTAAATTTGATTATTTAGACCCTCGCCATGGTACAAGGCTGCATAATTATTCCATTCTTTCCTTACTGATTGAATGGTAGATCTCCAGGTAATTTTCAAAATTAGAAATTAGTCAGAATTGAGTTCCTTGAAATTGATTTCCCTAATGAGTGCTTAAACTGTAGCTTAGTCTAATATCACTGCCAAGTTCTTTCTCCCACACTTAAAGCTAATCCACTCAAAGAAAACTTAGCTATATTGCAGTCAGCCAACAAATGGCACTATACAAAAAGGCCACACAAGAACTCTCTTGTAAGCTATAAAGCAAAATATCGTCAAGTCAAAAACCAAGATATACTTTCCTTAAACAAGGAATTACTTTCTTTGGCAACACTGCAGCATTGCTTATCATTTTCAGATGACAAGTTTTCCAAAGCTTTATCTAAGTAGTTCATAAAATATTTTGTGTGTGTGTATCTTTTAAACAAACTTTGTTTCCAAACTCACAGAGAACTGTTTCTTTTTATGAAATAGTCACTCTCTACCAAATGTATTTTCCCTTAAAACAGACACTTTAAAATATATGCAGTGTAACTTTTGTTGATTTTTCCCTACATATATAATTAATGTTTTGATAGCTCCATATGGCCTGACACTTTAAAAATCTGTCTCAAGGTTTCTCAATATCTTCCCCCCAACAAAGTGAAAACACTGGAGCAAGAAGTTGAATCCAATCTCTCTCCCTAACTGCAAGATCCTGTTGTGGTGATCCCCACACCTATCACCATTGGCTCCCATGAATAAAGTATGCCTTACCAACTTATTTAAAAAAAAACAACAACAAAAAACAAGGAACAAAAATATTAAAACACTCAAAGGGGAAATTCTTTTTAAAAGCAAACCTAAGCAAGTAGGCACCTCTTGACAGCCAAAAAGAATTAAGTTAATATATTAAAGATAAAAAGTTGGTCACTGGGAGAAAGATGATTACAGAATAAGAACAAAAGGAAACAGTGGCTGACCTTACTGTAAGCTTTGCCCCATAACGCGGTAGATCACAGTGGCTGCCTTTGGAAAAGAAACCTGGAGAACTCATGGTTGAAGGAGTCAGATTCACGTTATCTGACAGAGCACTTCACAGTTAATATTCTACTACATGAATAGAGTAAGCTGAAATGGAAGAAGAGTTTTCCTCCACCACACTTCTTTAAATGTCATAATTTTACCAGCCACAAATAATTAGTGAATTTCTAGGTATGTAAATGTAGCTCCTCTTGGCTCTGTTAGAATAAAGATGAGTTTCATCCTAGATCTCTGATCTGATTTCACATCTATTTCCTGTCTGCTTATCATCGGTCTTTTTCTCCTGAACAGACTCCCAAATTAACAGCATCTAGAACAGGTTACATTAAATGTCCTATACCACACAGAGTCATATTGGAGCAACAAAGAAGAGTATAACAGACAGCTAGTTTTATAATGAACTATTTAATTCAAGGAAGCTATTAAGAACTCAATAATAGTAGCTATCTCCTGAGTGTTTTAAATGTATTGTTTCATTTAATTCATACAACAATCCATACCGCCATTTTACATTTGGAAAAGCTGAGACACAGAGAGGTTCAGGTGATTTGCCTAATATCTCAGCAGAGGCTTAAATCCAGATCTGTTAGACTTTATACAACAAATGGGTAGCCACTGTATATTATTATCAACAGGCAGCAGATGTTCTAGAATAGTAAATCAGAAAGCAGTTCCTTAAAGTTTATGAAATACAAATTTCTCTACTTTAGTGACTAATTTAAAAAGCAGATAAGAAAAATCAATAACTAAAAATAAAAAATAAAAAAAAGCAGATATATGCATTGATAATACGACCCACTTAAACTTTTTTTGTATTACTAGTAAATAATTTCCTAAAAGCAAAATTCTCATCTTTTTATATTGGTAAAGGCCCTTGAAGAATAAACATATTGCTAACTTATTATCTACACTTGAACGTCACCATTCATAAAGATGAAATTAGAGCACTCCAAACTAGCTTTAAGTCAGTCAAAAAAAAAATCAAACATAGTTACGTGTCCAAGGAAAAAATGATTCAGTTTCTTAACAGGTACTTTCTACCTATTTCCTTTTCCTTCCCAAAGAATACTACTAATCCTAAATTAGCAATAGCTCCATCATCCACCACACGTTTCTACGTATTTAAACTTCTTCTACAAAGGAGTAAACAAACTTTTCTAGTATTATCCTAGTATCCACTGTCCCCTGGCATTATAAGATAAAGAAATTAAATTCTATTAAAAAAAAATCTTTTCTTTCAACGTGTTTTATAAAAGTTGCAGAGGTGAAGACTCTAAGCCATAATTAAGTCACCTATGAAAAATTACCACAGATAAAACTGTTCATTTGTTAAAAGGATATAATTTGGAGGAAGAAAGTTCCAGCTCAAGACTTGATTGGCGAGTGCAAGGTAACGCTGAAATACTGAAGACATCTGAGCATTGAGGTTTTCCCGCCTGCTGAACTCCTGCAGAACTTCAACAGTTAACATGAAGATCTGACGAAGGTCTTCTTCCTATAGTCAATAAATCACAAATATTTTATATGAAAAATTTATTAGAAATGTATTCCCTTTTAGAACCACGAAACAAAACAAACAAAAACCTTAACATTTCCCATGGAAAGCACTATTTCCTTAAGAACATTTTCCATTTTTAGGCCTCTACTTGTAATTTACATCACAGTATGCTTTCAAGTGACGCCAGTTGTAATACATTTACTCGAATATAAATGTTACTTCCATAGAGAAGAGAGTCTTTGACAACTACTGCAGAGCTGGAGGAGTCAGTTGCTATAGTGCAGAGCCCTAGGATTTAAGCCAATGCCTTCACATAACTTTACTCCAGAGCCAAACAATACATACGAGACAAAGAGCCCGCACCATCTGCAATAACATTTGAAATACATGGCCTTCTGGCATTCCTCCAGACCTATTTTTAAGGCCAGCAGAGTCCCATCAATTGAATTAGTTATATCTAAACACAATAAGAAATAAATAATAAACTAAAGATCTTTACAGAAGTATTGTTTTTAAGACAAGAATTAAACAAGTAATTTTAAACCATCAACTACATTTATCAAACCTATCACTTTACTATATCCTTTGAAATCACAAAACAAATCCTGAAGTACAGGCTATCATTCAACTACATAAAATAAATACTCTCAAGTCATCAGGAATACATTGAGTAAAAAGTCAATGATCCGATAATTAAAACTCAAGAAGAAAAATACTAATACCTGAAAAACTCTTTTGCAGTTACCATGGAATTCCATGCTCAATCCAATGTTGCTAGTTTTACTTGAACTTGAAAATTCACTCAATAGTGCAGTCAGAATAGAACAGGCCAGAGTTTGCTGTAATTATTTGATAAGAAATAATTGTGAGGCATTACTTTTTCAATGCTTTGAAATGCATTTGAACATAATGGAACATTTTCTCCCTATCTTCAGATCTTTCACTATATCTATAGATCTTAACCAGTCACAAAATTAGATATGACAAAATAAATATTAGCTCTCCTTTCTAAGTCATTTGGTAAGTGTTAATAGTACTTCCTCAACTGCAGTTAAGATTTGAACTCAGGACACACTGTCCCTACTCAATCGTGGAATTCAAACAATATTTTAAAATAATCAGTGCTGAAGGTATTATTTTGTTGAATTTGCAGAACAATCTACATCCTCATTTTACATTTGAGAGAACCGAGTCGGAGAGTAAGTACTTATCTAAGGCCAGCTGAGATTTGAACATATGTTTGTTTGACTCTCTGTTCTATTTGTAAAATGCATTCCCAAATAGATGAAAAGTGAAACAGATTTTATAGCATCCAAAAGATTACAGCCAGGTAATACCCAAAAGTTTTTAATTAAAAAATGAAGATTTTCCTTCTCATTGGTTCTATCCAACAGGCTCTAATAACAACTCACTGATTTTATTCCCAGACTAGAGTCAAGGTACCAAGGATGGAAACAGGATACAAATTATTTTGGCAACTTTCCAAGAGTTAAACAGAAATATGCACACTACCTCTGAACAACCGAAAGATTAAAGTCAAGATGATACTATTCATGCAAGCTTATCCAACAGCTGAACACAGTCATATCCACCCACCAACTGCAACATCTTTGTTCAGAAATGTTTCTGATGTCAGTACCTTGACCTTACAGACACTTATTGTGGCAAATCTTAGTGAATAATTTAATGATATTTAATTCCTAAAAATTGGCATGAAATATGTTGAAGGTGATGATGACTCCATGAGTGACTAATAGACTATTTGTCCATTTTGTATATGTCTAAAATGTTCCTTTAAAAAATATAAATATAGGCTGGGTGCAGTGGCCTGTAATCCCAACACTTTGGGAGGCTGAGGCAGGCGATCACCTGAGGTCAGAAGTTCGCGACCAGCCTGGGCAACATGGTAAAACCCCGTCTCTACTGCAAATACAAAAAAATTAATCAGCTGGGCATGGTGGCAGGCACCTGTAGCCTCAGCTACTTGGGAGGCCGAGGCAGGAGAACTGCTTGAACCCAGGAGGTGGAGGTTGCAGTCAACCAAGATCATGCCGCTGCACTTCAGCCTGGGTAACACAGTGAGACTCCATCTCAAGGAAAAAAAAAAAAAAAGTAAACATAAAATTAAATTTTTATTTGCCTCTTAATCTCAACTAAAACAAGCATGACTGTATAGCTAATATTTATGAAACACACAAAACCCAATACATTAAAGAAGTTTCTCAGACTTTTCCACACTTGGAAATGCAAATTCTCTAGGGAATCTAGGGGTATGATCAAAGATCCCTTCTGCAACAATAAAAGTTCTCTGAATGCTACTGGTTTGGCATAAACACACATTTTGTAATTTTACTTCAAAATACATGACTTAACATAAAAACATCCCTCCCCCAAAAATCTTCAAAACCTCCCAAAATCTATGGCCCCAGGCACTTGGAGAGAAAAAAACCAGGCACTAAGGCCTCTCACAGAAAAAACAGTTGATCACATATTCCTGTCATTTTACTGTTTAAAGAGATCTCAGAAATTCAGAAAGCACAATCCCTTCGTTTTCGGTTAACAAAATCATTAATTTTCAAAAAAATGTTTTTAAATGATTAATGATTACAGTGCCAGCAATTAACACTGGACAGACACATTTAAATAACATCAGGATTCCACTATAAACATGATTTTTAAACACAGCTAGGCTTTGGTGGGGAAAGTAGATGTTAAATCAAATTAATGAGATTCAGAGAAAAAAACCTAACTCACAATGATTTAAAGATGAATCCCAAGATCCTAGGACCCTGAAAACAATTTTTCATTTAGACTTAGCTTTTCACTTATCCTTTCTAAGATTTCATTCAATAAAACATTATAAACACACCTAAATGTTTGAGAAAACTTGTCTTACTAAAACAGGAAATTAATTTCAAAATCGCAGATGAGATAATCTATTGAAAACAGAATTCACACATAACATATAAAAGCCTACAAGCTGAAAGAACCTAGAAGCACTCATTAAACACAAATCCTTATTCTTACAAATAAATTATATATATACCAATTTTTCACAAGTAATTTACAACTTTCCACAGAATGTTTTTTTACTGCATTCACCACAAAATGGCTTATTTTAAAACTATCACCATATTCAAGTTTTCAGGAATATCCCTCTAATTAATGATTACAACCCTATGTACTCACAATAAAGCTTCACTTTTTCACCTGAAATAAACATTTCCGAGGATAATGTAGATGTGTTTATGGTCAAGATAAGAAACAAATGAGTGAAGGAGAGGGGCAGGGCAATGACAGGTGAAAGCCCTGCTAAAGCTACTCCTGCAACTACAAACTTCATCACACAAAACAAGGCATGGAACTGCTTTTAAGTTGCAGCAATAAATACATCCCTCCAAAACAGCAAACGTCCACGCTAATGAAGTATAAATTCACCCATAAAAACAAGTACATTCTTGATTGATGAGAATTTAGAACAAAATGCACCATATAGACTTAGCTCCCGGAACAGGTAAGAATCTTCTGCTTTTAAATAATTTTTTCATCCTACAAAAATATACCTCTATTTTAGAAAAACTAGAAATTATAGAAAAGCATAAAGAAAATAAAATTGTCTACAATCCTACCACACAGGAGTTATTACTGTAACATTTATAGCTTTCCAATTTTTAAATGCACAGATATAAATTTGTATATACCATTGCTATCAACCCACATATAGTTTTACATTCTACTTTTCCACTTTGTATCTATGAAATTAAAAAAAATTTTTAAACAAATGTGTTCTATTTAAATATACCACTTAAAGACTTAAGAAATACATAAAAATAAATCATCATACAGCATTGTTAGAAGTAGTCCAATAAATCAAATATTCTAGCTTTAATTGTACCTACAATTACCAGCTTTCAAAGAACTAAAATTCAATAGGATATCTTTATCATGAAAAGACACCAAATAGTTTAAGCTCTCCTTAATTTGGAAATCCTGCAGGAATATAAGATTACCATCATAAATATTAATCATACTACACTGGTCTGGCTCAAAGGTGCCAAATGAATAGAGACTCCTGGAGAATGATGAATAATTAAACACTGATTGTACATTTAAGACAGCAAAGTACTTCAACACATATCAACAAAGTATTTCTCCCTATTCATAGGGGAATTAAATATATCACTAAATGTCTAGGACTCATTTCTAAATATGTTTGCTCGTTTTCATTATTTAATTATGGATTAAATCCCCTTAAAATGAAGTTACTCTCACATTGTGTTGTAATGAAGATAGCTAGGGAAGCAAGCCAAAAATAAAACTCCCAAGGGAGAACAGAGGACAGCTTCTTCCCAGGACAGAGAGAGGAAAGAAAAAAAAATTAAAGCATCAAATCTGCCTATGGGAGATCACCAGCTTTAGCTTTTCTTACCCTTGAAGAATGTTCTTATCTGCCGCCTCTTTCAGACTGTTAGGTCTCAACAAGCATCCCAAGTGCACTACCCACTAACTCACCCTCTACTGACCAGTACTTTCAAGTGCTGCCTCTCTGGCCTTGGTCAAAGTCAGAGCTAGATATTTTTCCATATCAGAGGCAGTGGCTCTGATACTTAAGACAGCCGGAAAGAAAAGCTGTTGTAATGAATGTCAGTGAAATCAGATCAAAGTTGACTAACTGATTGATAAGAGTATAAGATTGCCATACTAAAATTCACAGGAATTTGCCCAGTATAAAATGCCACTAGTACAAATCTTAGATTTCCAAGAGGTTAATACAACAATGCTTCACTAAGATCATAAAGAATTAAGCTAATATCTGATAATTTTGTAAATGCAGCAAGCAAACATTTTTAATGAAACTTACTTCCTATCCATTTTTCTTAAAGAATTCTTTATATGGCAATTATTATATGATATTATAGTAAAGTGACTACTTGGAAGCTACTACAACATAAGGGCCTTCCACCCGCTGGCAACGTGGTGCCAGATCCCAATGCTAGTTGATTTATGTCTGCTTTATAGCTTTTCTCAATCATCCTTTGCTGTTGTCTACCACTCACTGCTGCTGGCAATTTGACTACCACTAACAGGTAGTTCTATTGACCATTTTCATTTGCCCACCAGTTAGAAACCAAATAAAATTTAGTAAAATTACATCTAAAATAAATTATAAATAAAAACACTCTGCAGGACTCTTTTAGGAGTCCAATACAAGGATCCTGTTGTTTGAATCAACTAGAAAATCTGGGCTCTAACAGTCCAAGATTTTCTTCTTCAAATAACTGTGGTCAGAGCCCTTCATATACCTTGACTTCAGCTTCTAATCTATAAGGGGTACCACCCTCTGCCCTGCGTAATTTGCATGAGTGTCCTAAGGCTCAAATTGGATAATGCTTAAAAATACTATGTAATTATACCAGGTTACAAGAAGGTAAAGTAGCAGCAGTATGTTTTATCATTATCATAAAAAATAGCAACCACCTATTTCAGCTTTTTTAAATTCTATTCCTTTGGTGATCTACATTCTGCAAAATTAAAATTACTAAATGTGTTGTACCACTTAAGAAAGAGAGCTATAACTGAAGCTGTATCATTAAAGCAATGTAGTAGATGTTCAATAAATGCTGTTTGAATTAATGAATCAATGTTTACTTCTACGCCCAGCACTATGTTAACAAAGCAGAAGTTGGAAAATAAATGATGTGCTCCCTATTTTTTGGTTGTTTGTAAATTTCTACAAGAAAATTTTAATATGTCAAAGAAGTAGACAACATGCAATGAGGTCTCAAGATTATTTAAAAAAAGGCTAATTGTCTTCTTTCATTGAAGTACTGAAAATTCACAATTCATGGCTAACAATTTAAGTAATTCTTACGTTCACATTGAAAGTCTTACAGCAGCATTCTCATTTATTTCTAGCAAAAGCCATTAATTTTAAGCTAGTGAAAAAATGCCCTTCAAAGACAGCTTGCCTTACTCACCGGCTTACTGTCACAAGCCCAAGATACTCAAACACTAACTCCAGCTGACAAAATAAAATACTCTTGTTCAGAGAGAAGATTGTCTCTTATAATAGCCTGGCTCTTACCCCAGGAGCCTTATTACCAAGAATAAACTTTATGAAAGGTTGCCATACATAAAGCAGACTTCCAGCTGCTCTTCTATGCAAACATCAATGAGACTTACGATAAGGGAGATTAACTTGGCTATCACACCCAGGGACTGCCATAGACAAGTGAATTTCTCACCCACTTCTCTCTAGCATGGCAAAGAGGAAGAAAGGAGACTTAAATGCTGTATTAAACAGCTTTAAAAGTGATTTAATGTATGCCCACCGCTTTCAAAGGAAACAAGACAAATATGAACTATATTACAATTTTAGCTTAAAATAAAAAAATGAGCTACTTTCCTAGGAAGGCAAGTTTCCGTACCCCTCCTGAATTAGTATTAACAGCAGGTCCGACTCTACTGCAAACTGAGATGAAACAGCCGTGGTGGCCTTTACAATCATGGAAGGAAAACATCATAACTGCCCACGGGCATGAAATAACATATTATTTAATAATCATACGAGCATGAATTAACTAAGAATACATCATTTCTTATACAAATTAGATATAATCTTTCCATAAAACTATCTGTAGAGAACCAAGTCTATGATACTTCTGAAAGCATTTAAAGAAAACCTAAGGTGCTGGTTACCTATATTTTTTTAAAATACGCATGAATTGGCTGAGTGTGGTGGCTCATGCTTATAATCTCAGCACTTTGGAAAGCTGAAGTGAGCTGATCACTTGAGGCCAGGAGTTCAAAACCAGCCTGGCCAACATAGCGAAACCCCGTCTCTACTAAAAATATGAAAATTCGCTGGCATGGTAGCATGCACCTGTAGTCCCAGCTACTCAGGTGACTGAGGCAAGATAATCGCTTGAACCCAGGAGGCGGAGGCTGTAGTAAGCCAAGATGGTGCCAATGTACTCCAGCCTGGGCGGCAGAGCGAGACTCTGTCTCAAAAAAACAAAACAAAACCACACACAAATGATTAGTTTTCACTCACAGATAATACATAAACATTTTCTTCTACTTTTCCCTCCCTAAAATAAAATAAAAGAGATGATTTACTACAGTTCACTTCCCAAGATTCTATGAAGAAAGCAGTGAGAGGCTACTAGGGAAACAGCACAAATTCTTGCTGAATAGAAGTGAATATTACCACATTTATTTTACATCTTAGTGAACTAATGCCCAGAGAAGTTAATTTAAATTAAGTTGGCAATAAATGGCAGAGCTGGGATTTAAACCCAAGGGTGAATCCAAAATCATTGTTCTATTATACTACACTGCCCCTAAACCTGTATAAATGCAAATGTAAGACTAGTACAGGGAAACGGACCATCAAAAATCAATTCTTGGCTAGGTATACTGGCTCACACCTATAATCCCAACATTTTGGGAGGCTGAGACTGGAGGATCACCTTGAGGTCAGGAGCTTAAGACAGCCTGGGCAACACAGTGAGATCCCATCTTTATGAAAAATTGTTTTTAATTAGCCAGGTACAGTGGCATGTACCTACAGTCCCAGCTACTTAGGAAGTTGAGGTGGGAGGATCACTTGAGCCCAGGTGATGGAGGTGGCAGTGAGGTATGAACATGTCACTGCACTTTCAGCCTGGGCAATAGAGCGAGATTCTGTTTCTAAAACAACAAAACAAACTCTTTGAAAGCAAAGGGGGAAAAGCCAGATTACAGACAGACAGTTTTTGACCAATAAAGATGGATGGAAATGTCCTTCTAGAAGAGGTATGAAGGAAAAATTAGTTACCTAATTTAATAGTGCATGAAGTCAACCCTTTCTTCATCTATAGAAAACCTTTAATTAATTTTCTCCACTTTTCAAATCTCTCTTAAAAATCACCTTTATAAAGAAAGTTTCTAGCCAGTACTAAATCAATGTTCTGATCATTTATCATTTTCCTTTCTTACAGAGGTTTTAATCCTCTTGTTCACTGCCATTTATGTCTGAGACTAAGAAAATCTTAAGTAAATTCTTAAAGCACTTACAAATTCTTCTTTTTTTTTTGTTTTTGAGACGGAGTCTCACTCTGTGGCCCAGGCTGGATTACAGTGGCAAGATCTCGGCTCACTGCAACCCCCGCCCCCTAGATTCAAGCAATTCTCCTGCCTCAGCCTTGAGAGTAGCTGGGATTACAGGCGCGTGCCACCATGCCCAGCTAACTTGTATTTTTAATAGAGATGGCATTTCACCACGTTAGGATGGTCTTGATCCCCTGACCTCATGATCCATACACGTGGGTCCCCCAAAGTGCTGGGATAACAGGCGTGAGCCAATGCACCAGCCCCATTTACAAATTCTTAACAGTCCAAGTAGAGAGGAAGATATATGAAAATGTCTTAACCTCATTTTTTAGGCCTTCCTAATGAGCTAGTTTCAAGCTACTGGGCATGGACAATCATGGACAGTGTATGCATTTAACCTGCCTTATAAAGTAGACAATATTTTTTCACATTTAAAGTTTTTAATGTAGTCACCAAGATAAATTCACTCTGTAATCCTGAAATTACATTCTATTTCCCACTACTGATTTCCTACTGCTATAGTAGTTCTCAGCCCTGGTATTAGAAATTTGACTTTTGGCCAGGCATGATGGCTCAAACCTATAACTTTTGGGAGGCAAAGGTGGGTAGATTTCTTGAGGCTGGGAGTTGGAGACCAGCCTGGGCAACATAGCAAAACCCTGTCTCTACAAAAATACGAAACAATCAGCTCAGTGTGGTGGTGTGCACCTGCAGTCCCAGCTACTCAAGAGGCTGACGTGGGAAAACCACTTGAGCACGGGGAGGTCAAGGCTGCAGTAAGCCAAGATTGCGCCACTGCACTCCAGCCTAGGCAAAAGAGTGAGACCCAGTCTCAAAAACAAAACAAAACAAAAAACACAGAAAGAAAGAAATTTGACTTTTAAAAAAAAACTTTGGAGTCTGTCATGGGAATATTACATTTATCTCTATTCTCAAAATGTACACACTATGAAGAGAGCAAAATCTTCTCTAACTGAACAAGAGCTACATATCTGTTCCAATCATTCTCAGAAGATCGGTTATTTCAGTGGCTCAAAAAAATCCAATTGCCAGGTTGCAGTGGGACTAATTTTTGTGCTGAGTCAAATCACCCAAGGGGAAAGGAAGCAGAGAACTCAATTCCCTAGTAAATGCTCATTCCTGAGAGAGGCAAGGGACTATTGATCCTTTGCCTGCACCATCCTAGTATCAACAAGCTACTCGTAGTGCAGGCCATAGAAATTCTACCCCAATACCAAAATCCCAGCTGGAATGATCACCAAACTAACAAGGGAAAGGTATTAGTCATAAACAGACAGATCTCAAAGTTACTAGTAATGTTCCTCAAGTTTAAATCCTGTCTATCACAACGAGCTGGACTCCTTTACTGCAGACCATCAAAATGAAACAAGATGTTCTTAAGTGAAATCTAAAATATGAAGTGCAACTTGATTCAGAGCATTAGGGGCAAGGATAATATTTCCAAGTAGCAGCCTCAGTTGCAAACCTTTTCTCTGCTAGTTTTATCTATGTATATCCACCACTTCTTTTTCCCCAGACTATTGATGATGACCACCACTGGATAATGCACATGGCCATTAATTTGGAAGCAAATTCTAATAAAATTCACAGAAATGACAAGATTACCATTATATAACTCATGTAGGCATTGCTGAAGCATCAGCATCTCATGAACAAAGCTTATAATATTTGGTATATTATATTTGGTATATAGAATATTATGGTATATTAGATTATAATATTTTATAACAATTAAAATAATGATTATGACTATTTATGGAAACACGGAAAATACAAAATCAAATGAAAGAGCAAAGTATACCACATCTATATTATGTACATATATTTAAAAAGACTAGAAGAAAACCTGAACAAACGAAAATTGCTTGACTGATAGCTTTTTCACTTTTTCTTTTAGGTAGATATCTATTACTCTTGCTATAATGCTATTTGTGTAACAGAAAATATAAAGTGTTAATATTTATAAATACAAATAGCACACTTACCACAGTGGGATTGCCACTACTTATCAACTGGCTGACTTCATGAAAAATGCTTTTGCAGTCAATTGATTTATCTAACGATCCTCTTTTTACAATTACTGCTACTGCTAGTAGAATCTGTTCCCGAACATACTTTTGAAGGCTGTAAAACACAAAAATCATTGTGAAAACATTGACCTAAATCTAATACAAGAATACTCCCAAACTTCTCTCTATGCCTGACGCTACTAATAACATTGCTGACATGTGAGAGTAGTAAAGCCAAATGGTTACGTCCAGACTCCAAAGCCAGGAGGTCTGGGTTCAATCCCAGGCTCCATTGTGGACTGGCTGTATGACCCTGGGCAAGAGAGTTAGCATTCAGGGCCTTGGTTTTCTCATCTGTAAAATGACAGTAACACTACCAGTGTTATTATAAGGGTTAAATGTTCCTGGAATTGTGCCCAGTACATACTAAGCACTATACGAGTGTTACTTGCTTCAGGCAGTATTCAACAGATGTAAGTCAGCTCCCTGTTAAATATTTGTAGGAAAAAAAGAATCACTAAGATTAAAATTCCACTAGTTTTGAGATAAATTCTGTCTAACCTACATCTACAACCACTAATCTAATCCTAAATCCCATTTCCCTTTAATGTGAAAAGGCAACATGCTAGCTATCCAAAATACATCATTATGGAAACATAAAATTGTAAAACACACACACACACACACACACACTCAAAATGTTCCTATCTAGGTTCTGCTCCTCCATGTGATGACAGAAGCACCCATCTGACGTGCAGGCATTCTACCAAGTCCGTTTGACCACAAGGGCACAGAAACTTAATTGACTTTTCACAATCTTTTCTGAAAGATAAGGATCAGAAAACATAACCCCAAACTTCATAATTTAGTCTCTAGAATGCCGCAAAGATACAACCACCATGTGCCCCTGGAATAAACCCAAACCTCTTAACATGGCTTATAAGCAGTAGGAACCATTCTAACTTTCCTAGGACAGCCTCAATTTATCTGTTGCTCCAAATAATTATTAATAGTTCTTTATTTCACTGTCAAAAGTGTCCCAGTTTGGACATCCACCTATAGCCACCTGGTGGCTGCTCTTCTCCTTGACCTCCGCCCTTCCATACGCACTCACAACTGCAGATACATTGACCTTTCAGTTCCTCACTGAACACTCCTGCAGTTTCAGGCCTCTGAACTTCTATTCCCTCTCCCAAGATTGTGATGTCACTTTCCCCAGAAAGTTATTACTAAGGGTTCCCACAGCATCCTCACACGACATGACATATCTGTTACCACTGTTCACCAGCTCCTGGATCAGCCACCCATTCTAAGCACACTAGCATACGCTAAGCACACTAGCATACGCAAAGCACACTGCCTGTGAGAATAAGCCTTTTATTTATACAGATGAATAAACATGTCTCCCTATTGTCAAGACTGAAGTGAAAAAACATTCCTTCAAAATATAGACTTGAACCAGTCATCTTTCATTCATTAAGCAATAAATGCAGAGATCTTACTAGGCATAAGAATATTAGTCGGTCAAAGGGAATTTCTGTACTTTCAGGGGTAGAGAATAGTTTCATCGGCACCAACTTCTACTAGAAAACGTACATAAAGCTGAAGACTATGACTACAAATGTACACAAAGCTAGTTTTAAATATCTCTATTGGCAAGAATTGGAAACTAGTAGAATAAAAAATAGCTACCATTTATTGAATGTTTATGATATGCAAGAATTTATATGAACTAACTTCACATATATTAACACAGCTAATCCTTATAATACTACTACTATTATTCACTCCATTTAAAAATCAAATCAGAAAATTAAGGCACAAAGAAGTAATCTGCCCAATGTTGCAGAGTTAACTGGCAGAAGTAGGGTGCAAGTCCCTTTCTTGACCACTAATGCTACAATTGGCTCTTTAATAAAGGGCATTGTGCATTTCACTCCATACAAATTTTATTTCAGTTAAGAGAAAGAAAAAAGAAAAAAATTCTGTGCATGCAATGGGAAGCACACATTATTTATGTAATCGTCTACTACATAGCCTATAGTATTCTACCTATGCAGTATGCCAAAAACATTTAACTTGACTCTAATCCACACTGTAGGGCGTTCTACAAGGTACAAATATCTGTGTCATTAAAGGCAAAAAAGAGCACACGATAATTCTAGATTAAAAGAGACAAAAGAGACATGACAACTAAATACAATATAATCTCTGGCTCACCTGGATTAAAAAAGATAACCTACTGTACCTAAATAAAGCAAATATTAATAGATCTGAAGTGACAGACTGCAATACCGAAAAAAAAAACTACAAAAAGGAAAAAGGATATAAACATTATTCAGGCAACTGGGAAACTCAGAATATGGAATCAGAATTATTAGCTCATATAAATGTACCAATTATATCAGGAGTATTGAGACTATATTTCAGAAGAGACAGGTTCAAGAACTTTAAGGCTAAAGTATCATTATGTCTGTGGCACTGTCAGATAGTTAGGGGTAAAAAAATGTATATATACGTAAGAGAGAAATCAAATGTGACAAAATGTTAACTGAGCCTCTACTGGAAAAAGGGTTGTGTGTCTTTATCAGACAATTCTTTCAACTTTGCTCAAAGTTTACCATTGCACTCCAGCCTGGGCAACACAGTGAGACTCTGTCTCTTAAAAAAAAGTTTCCTGTAATCCCAGCACTTTGGGAGGCTGAGGAGGGCAGATTACGAGGTCAGGAGTTCAAAACCAGCCTGACCAACATGGTGAAACCCCATCTCTACTAAAAACACAAAAATTCGCTGGGCATGGTGGTATGTGCCTGTATTCTCAGCTACTCAGGAGGCTGAGGCAGGAGAATCACTTGAACCTGGGAGGGAGAGGTTGCAGTGAGCCAAGATCATGCCATTGTACTCCAGCCTGGGTGACAGAGCAAGACTCCCTCTTGGGGCGGGGGGGAGGAATATATATATATATAAGCTATTTCAATGTGGAACCCTACAATCAACTCTACAATCAAGCTAATTAATTTAGCTTCTAAATTAATCAAAATGATTTTTAAAATGAGATTATTTTGGGCCAGGCATGGTGGCTCATTCCTGTAATCCCAGCACTTTCGGAGAATGAGGCAGGAGGATTGTTTGAGCTCAGGAGTTCAAGACCAGCCTGGGCAACACAGCAAGACCCTGTCTCAATTTTAAAAAATTAAAAGAAAAAAAAAAGAATGAGATTATTTTGGATAATACAAGAGACCACACACATATACATAACGAAAATCTGTTACACGTTTAAGTCTACCACAGTCTCTAGAGTTCAGTGGTTCTCAGGTTGGGGATAACTAAGGAGCTCCAGAAAAGAAAACCTGTCTAGTTGGCCAGAAGCTCCCCTGCTGGCCCTGACTCCTTAAGGAAGGCTGGTCCAGATGATGACGGCTGCAGCAGCCAGAGCTTTTACTTCTCCCCAGGCACTGTGCTGAACTGTCTCATGTAATCCTAACACCAATCTTATGAGATGGGTACTGCAACCATGAGTCCCTGTTCTACAGCTAAAACAGAATATTAAAGAGAAGACTTTATGTTACTTTCCCAGGGTCACATAAATAGATCGCTCTTCAGAAAACTAACATTTTAGGCCTAGAGGCTAAAAATAACTTTTTAACCTTCCCACATATAAACTCCTATAAACACAGAGACCCTAAGGCTTATTTTCTTTATAACATAAATATAAATAAATGGGAAGGTTTCTCAACTTACATTCAACAATAAGTACACTGTCATAATTGATTTCAAAATATTTTAGTAGGATAAAGAAAAATATCAAAACAAGTATCATTTTAGTGGAACTCAACAAAACACAAACCTCTTCCATGGTTGCAATTGATAATACAAATCTTGATGTGTCTGAGTTACACTGTATGCAAAACAATGAACAAAATAACGGAACAAACATTTGCTGATATTGTCAAGACCTCTACTCACCTCTACTTACCTTTCTTTAGGTACAGAGGGGTCAAAAGAAAAACAGCCCTGTCAGATCTAGCAAATATGGTCAAATAAAAACAACAAAAAGGCAAACTAGTATCACATTCAAATGGACCCACCAAACAAAAATCAATCAATCAATCCAGCATGACAGAGAAAAGAAAGGTTTAAGCCAGGGACAAGTCCTCATTATTCTAAGAATAACTGGAAAAAAACTAGCCATGCCCTCCTCACAAACATCTATATCCACTTATCTACAGGACACATCATCCACTAAACCTGCAATACTAATAGGCTACAGAAACCTTGTCTTCATTCTCTCATGCTTTTTTTTTTATGTTAGGCAGTTGGCAGTTAACAAAGTGCTGAAGTCATGTCAGATATTAAATATTATTAACTAAGACTGCCAGGGTACAGTCAACAGAAACAAATGCATGACAGTATGTTCTAAAATTAAAATTGTATGTATATACTTATTGCCACTAATCACCATTCCTAAGCACACATACTTCTGATTACATAACAAAATTTTTTCTTCAATGACTCTGGAAATGAACATCTACAGTATTCAACTGCACAAACAGTAAACATACAAGGGCGTTGTCTATTCTTAAAAGAATACATGGTCTTTGGGGAACTTAATGAAAAAAGGTAAACAATACATCAATTTCTCCCCAAAAGTTAGGCAGCTGATAGCTTTCCTCTTTTGTTTTTCTTTCTTTTTTTTTTTTTTTTTTTGAGACAAAGTCCCACTCTGTCACCTACTCCAACCTCCACCTCCCAGGTTCAAGTGATTCTCCTGCTTCAGCCTCCCAAGTAGCTAGGACTACAGGCATGCACTACCATGCCTGGCTAATTTTTGTATTTTTAGTAGAGATGGGGTTTCACCACATGGCCAGGCTGGTCTTGAACGTTTGACCTCAAATGATCCACCCGCCTCGGCCTCCCAAAGTGCTGGAATTATAGGCAAGAGCCAACGCACCCGCCCTCATATTTAAAAAAAAAAAAAAAAAGCACTCAAGAAATAAATGTACAAAATTTTGTAAAATGTTTAAGCAATACAGATATGTATACTGTAAAAAGAAAATTTACTTTCACCCCACTCCTCAAAACTGATCCTATTTTCAATGGAAGCTACTTAAAGATTTTGGAACTTCTTATAGAACCTTTCCTATGCACATTTTTTTTTTTCAAGACGGAGTCTCACTCTGTCACGAGGCTGGAGTGCAGTGGTGCAATCTTGGCTCACTGAAACCTCTGCCTCCCAGGTTCAAACGATGTTCCTGCCTCAGCCTCCCGAGCGGCTGGGACTTCAGGTGCGCGCCACCATACCCAGCTAATTTTTGTATTTTTCATAGAGACAGGGTTTCACCACATTGGCCAGGCTGGTCTCAATCTCTTGACCTGGTGATCCGCCTACCTCGGCCTCCCAAAGTGCTGGGATCACAGCCACCGCACTCAGCCGTCTACGCACATTTCTATGTACATATATATGTAACATTTGATTTGTTAGTGGTACTTAGTGTCCTCCTACTCCCTGTTTTAGGATACTTACCTGTGTTATATTAAAACTATTTTTAATTTAAAACACATAAAAAGAAATAATCGTCCCTACTAAGCATCAAAAGAACAAGTAAATATAAAGGTTCTTCATCTAAGTCTAAGGTAAACTTTTATTTATAACTAAATTCTTCAGAACTCAACAACAACAAAACATAATGTCCAGCACAATCTTTTCAAAGAAACAAAACATAGTGCCATGAGCTTAACTAAAAGGTATTATTTCATTAAGCACTAAAGCTACCTACAATTATGTGTATACAAGTGTTTAAAATATGAACCCCACATAGAACTTAACCTTAAACATCTATAGCTTTTTTAAATTTTTTTCTTTTTTTGTTCTTTGTAGAGATGGAGTCTCACTATGTTGCCCAGACTGATCTCAAACTCTTGGGCTCAAGGAGATCCTCCCTCTCAGCCTCCCAAAATGCTGAGATTACAGTTGTGAACCACTATAGCCAGCCAAAAGTTTTTAAAATGCAAACCAAAAACAACTCTAAAGAGATACACGTAAGCTCAGCAAAAGTATTTCAGCAGTACCCCTCCATGTACTTACTTGGGCCTTTGTAAGACATAGGTTAAAAGGAATGTTCGCAGAGACTCGATGCTACCTTTTTCCAAGAGAATCCACTCTCGGACAACTGCTTCCATTATGGCTGTGGCAGCTTGAAAAAGGACATAGTCCACTTTACTAGTTTCTGAGGAGAAAATTAAAAACTTTCTTTAAACAATAGTTCATTTTACCTTGAACATTTTGCATTTATTAATTTTAAAACAGAACTTTTCAGACAAGGAATAAGATGGTTACCTGTTCTTTTTTTAATCCAGTGACCTTGCTCTAGCACCACAAAGAGGTTAGTTCCTCTCAGAAGACACCTCAGGCAGGTGGCAGCTAATCACCGATCACAATTTTCACAAACTTTCCTCACCTCTCTTCAACTGTTACTTCCAAAGCATGAAGAACTAAAAAATAACACAGCTTTAAAAAAAATAAAAATAAAAATATAAAGCAATCAGAAAATTTCCTAAGATTCTCACCCTGTGCAAAACAGAGCTTCATATCTGAAAAATATTTTAGTAGTCATTGAACATTACTATCTGTGATGAGCCATGCTGTTAAAATATTTCTGTTTTTAAGTATTAAGCTTTCAGCAGGATGACCCATCTCTAATAGCAAGTTCAGAAATAAAAATGATCATGTTCAGGTTTTCTTTCTCAAAATGTAAAAAACAAAATAAGTCACATTTACACAAGGTGAGAAGTGCTTGTGAATTTTCTGATTGCAGTACTGATCAAACTGAGTAAAATCCCAAAGCTACACTTAGGAAGACCCAGCCTTAGCTAGCAAGTTATAGTATCTGATCTAAAATCTAAATCAGGGGAGAAAAAATAGAAAATTAACACATTTTAAACATTTTTAATATTAATTTTCTATTTTTTCTTTTATTCAACCAATACCACTACAATCAGTTTCCAAACAGCATTATCAACAGGGAGAAACAGTCAAAATGAAGTCAAGAAAAAGTAGAAATTTTCTGAAGCTCTAAAAAATAACCATCATGTGAAATCCATGAAAAGTCCACGATTAGACTCCAGATTATTTGCCAAGATCACTGGACATGCATATCTGAAAGCCATGAAAAATTAACTCTAGGCATAGACTGGCATCTTCAAGAATTTATCAGAAGAGCATGAAGATACATATAGTCAAGCACACTATTTTCTCTCCTATTCAACCTCAGGTCATTTAAAAATCTTACAAGTGTTCTTGACACATTAGCTATAAAAATGTAGGAGAAAAGGCATACCCTATATAAATTTCTATCACATTAGACTACTACATAGGAGTTTTGATCATATCAAAACTACTAAGAAACCAATGTGAACCTTTTTTTAAAGTTTTGATTCTATGCTACCTTAACATGAACTCTAATTGAGATGACTATCAGAATTGATACAAATTTAGACATTTAAAATATAATAAATAATTAAAATAAAGCAATAGCTTCTAAAAATGTGAACCTATTAGAAAAAAAGAGGATTTGAACAGAAACCCAGCTCCATCTATTTAGATCAATTAAAGAGAAACATGGTACTGTCTCATAAAGGTCATTTAAATAATCTCTCATTATAAACCTCTTCTTAAAGAAAATGATCTTTGTTTGCCTATCTTCATTTTCTACTGCAATGGTAAAAATTTTAAGGATAAGAAACCAGAAATCCTTAACCATGGATTTCAACAAGGAAGCAAAATCTCAGGGACTCTCAGGATTTTAGAAATAGAACTCAAATCATCTAAATCAATTCCTGCATTTTACAGGAGCTGAAGAAACCGATGCCACAAGAGATAGGAAATTTGAGGTCACATGGCTGGTAAATGTTCCTTGAACAATACTAATCTACCCTGAAACACACATGCCACTGAAGACAAGAGCAAATAAACACCTTCAATGTTAATGATCACTGAAACATTCCTATTTCTAACTATTTGTTTTTATGTCTAAGCCTTGTTCTGCCCTTTGGAGGGGGTGGGTGTTAGATGTGAGGAAGCAGTTATAGATGAATATTCAGAAGTTTTCAAGAGACAGATGTTTCTTAACTCTTTCTGAGACACCTCTGCATGTGGTATTAAATGAAGATCTCTAAATGACTACTCCCATAAGAAGCTGACTCTAAGAATGGAGAAATTAAAAAAAAAAAAAAAAGGCCAAATTCCTAATTTCAAAGAAGAAATTTTCTTAAGCTAATAAATTATCCTTTCTCATAAAAACCATTATTAGCTGTCGTAAATTTAACTTATACACAGTAGAAGTATGAAGAGAAGTATGCTAGAAGGGACTCTAGAAGCCTACCAGTATGAAATTAGAACTTCACAAATACATAGGAGCCTTATTTTTACTCTTTGTTATAAAGATGCCTGAAACTACAGGAACTCAATTCATCTAGAATTTTTTTTCTTTTCTTTTTTTTTTTTTTTTTTGAGACGGAGTTTCACTTTTGTTGCCCAGGCTGGAGTGCAATGGCACGATCTCAGCTCACCAAAACCCTCATCTCCCACTTCAAGCAATTCTCCTGCCTCAGCCTCCCAAAGTGTTGGGATTACAGGCATGTAACACTGCTCCCAGCCTCATCTAGAATTTCTAAACTAACTACTTTTAGGAAGATCTGCCACTGACTAGGACACTGTCCGGAGAATAAATTCTTTAAGGTGACTTCAGCAGAATGTTTTCATTTGCTACCACAGTAACTTTCTTGAACAATAATTATGTCAATAAAATTCATTTGCATTTTGTCAGCCATCTGAAACTAGACAGAAACATACAGGCAAAAGTTAAAGTTAATAATAGAGGAAAAGCACCACATTTTGACCAAAAAGTTTTTGAAAAAAGAAAAACAAAACCCCAGTAGTGAAGCTACAGATATACAACTACTACAGTCAACTCTCTGGCCTTAAAGATTTCTGTCCACAGGCAATAGAAGCTCCAAAAGTCTGCTCTCTGGCTTAATGATGCCTATGCCCACACGCTAATGACAGAAAGTCCAGATGGAAGATGATTCACTAATTCCCAATGACTGACAGCACTACTAAGGAAACAGTCTTCCAGAGATGTAAACCTTTACTAGTCTAACTGACTTTTTGGTAGCTTATTATTTTGTTTTGGCTACTTCTGAAATCAGAAGTCAAAGAAATCCATTTCTCCCTGAGAAAGGAGCAAAAGAATACCATAAGGTTAGCACCAGAAGAAGTAAACCGATTCTTCACTGTTCTTGATTATTTCTTAAACAAGAATAGAACTCACTGGTTTTTTAAAGGAACATCTGACCCTAAAAAAATATAAATTCCTAAGTGCCAAAGACTTCTGAAGTGAAGAAGTCTAAAAGTGCTCTTCTGACAAAATGAACAAGCATGCAGCATGCACACACAGATAGACCCACCACACACACATAGAAAAGAGCAAAGAACATTAAAAACTAGAATAAAAACAAAAGGATAAGAAGAGAGAGAAATGAGGAAAAGTGAGCAACATATACAACTGAAGTTAGAAGTTGAGAAGGAAGAATTTTAAGAGGCCAGAAAAGGGAAGCATCAAAGAGAAAGTCTCCCCTTTAGTAGAATATACTACCCAGACCTTCTATAAAAATGACACATAATCCCTAAACAAGAATGTGAAAATTCTGAACTGCGATTGACTGCCACTTGTATGAGAAGTCTTCTTAGAGGAATTTACCCTTCTGTGCTGGTGGCAACTGAATAAGGAGTGAAAAAGATTTTCTGTGAAGTTTAGATGTAAACATTAATGTAACACAGGGCTTTGCAGTACATTAATGATTATGCTTGTAATACATGCACTCCACCTTTTAAATAGTCAAGTCTCAAAACCCAAACTGATTTTAAAAGCATGGCCGGAACTAGCAATACTACCCTTCGAAAAATTTTATCAGGAAAACAAAAGTATTCCAAAACAAGCTCAATCATAACAAAGCAACAATACTTCATAAAATTTACATATTCTAAAAAGGAAAGTGGTATAAACAAATACGCTCTAATAAAATACTTACAACTTAGATCAACTATTTCCCAACTAGTGTAGAATGACACTGAATTCCAATACGAAGTCAGATGAAACACTGATGGAATCCTAGTCAATGTCATTAAGGCGTATGCCATGAAAACCAGACTCAAATTATTTTACGTTAATAGTTTAACACGATGGTTTTCTAAATCTATTAATCCTGAACAATTTCAAGGCAGTAAGGATGAATTAATGCTCCCTTAAACTCTTTATGCTGTTTAGTTTTGCTTCATTTAACATTGACTTAAATATCCTGCACAGGTATAAGATAAATTTTCTTAGTGCCAGAAACGAATCCATCCAACTATAAAAGCTGACCACTGAAATAAGTGAATTCATTAATTCAAATGGCTTCAGGGAGTATTTAAAAGGTAGTTGTTGAACCTGTTCCTCTGCTAAGACCTAACTCCTGAATGAGACCAGAGCCACCTTCACCACTGCTGCTAGTCCCTTGCAAACACAGAACATAGTATTTCTTAAGCCGATTATATTTTTTGAAAGCTGTTTAAAATCAAGTATATGGCCATGACATTTACCTTACTGTTCACATAGTGCTTTTACATAATGAAAAGTAATTATATTTTTACCTCACAAAACAACTTAAGATAGCAAATCCATTAAGACAAAGGGTATCATTATTGCCATAAGGCAGATGCAAAAGAGGCCTAGAGAGGTGAAGTGACTTCCTCAAGGTGCACCACTGGCACCCAGATGTCAGAGTTGCTACATCATCATTCTTTCCACTACAAACAACTCTCTTTCATAAGCCCTTATATGTAAAGCATTTTTAACACACAATTTTGGTTGTAGTTTATTTCAGTCTTGAAACTAGCCTACTGGTAGCTATTGATAAGCCTTACTAAAAGCACAAGAATAAAAGGTCAGATGTTTTAGTTCCTAATACTCAACTAACCAATTTTATGGTCACAGATGACTCAAGTAGCCTTCCAGAGCCTTACAAAGATGGCTCCCACTAAAAAAAAAAAAAATCAGCCAGCAGTAATCAGGTTCTAAAACAACAATAACCAATGAAGTCTCTCTTACTGTTATTGAAAAATATCTAAGGGACAGGTGGCAACATCATATATAACTCTTAGAAAATGCCATCGTTGGATAAGAGTTAAATTTCTTGTGATGGTTTTAGAGGAAATCTTTTCTGTACATATCAGACAGAAGATACCGATAAAACATATTTGACGAAAGTAAAAATTGGTGTTTTATTTTAGGATATATACAGCAATACCCTACCCAGAAATGACTAATATTCGTTAAGCAAGCTGAGTACAAACTAAATGGTTAAAAAAAAAAAAAAAACCCTACGGAAAACAACTAAAAGGAAATGTAGAAAACTCCAAAAACAATCTGAATTTTAAAACTAACACTGGGCTAAAAGATATTATAGTACATATCCTGTAATAATTGACATTTGCAAATAACTAAAAAATTACTAAATTTTTTCTCTCCTATTAACAGCCTTCATGTTATGGTCAATAATAAAACAAATTATGGAACACTGTTTCTAGGGGGGAAAAATCCAAACAAAGTTTCCTGCCTGGCTTTACAGAATATCTTTAAAGCCACTCCAGTAGAATGATTATTAATTAAAAAATTGTAACTGTATAAACCTGATTTTTAAAAAGGAATTTAAAACAATGTTTAACTCAGCAAACCCAGATCTGATTATGCCAAAATACTTTAGATTTTTTAAGTGAATACTTACCCAAAATATGCTTGCAAACTGCAAATGGTGATTTTGATTTCCTAAATGATAAGAATATGTGCTCTGCATGCTGGCGTTGTTCATTATTGACCATGGAAGGTGGTGCCTTGAGAGTTAAAAACAAAAACAGATACACTTATTTAATGAGAAAGCTTGAATAATGGCAATATTTTAACCTACAAGAACAGAAAATGCTTGCACTTTTGGGAGCAAGAGGGACAAATTCTTGCTTAACTTTTTAAAGAACTATAGTATAAAACTTGATAATAAATGTTTAAAATATGGTTTCAGAAAAAAAAAATCCTGGCAAGGTTTGAGTCAGAATCCTTTAAAGGTTTTTAAAAACTTGCATTTTAGAAAAATACTTATCTAACTTTTTTGTATTTTTTTAAACATTTAGCTGACTTATTACCCCCTTTTACTCCAAAATATACCACTTGGACTAACTTGACCTAGTTCAAATAATTTCAAAATTCTTCAGGACTGGGGAAACTGAATCCAAATTATTAAAAATCAATTTTCAAAAGCAATCCTTTAATTCAGAGAATCAAATAACTCCACTTTAAGTTTTCTAAAATCACTATCAAACCAGAAAAACTTGGGAAGAGTTTAAGTTTGGAATTTATGGAACATATTTCTGAACAATAAGTTAATAACTCAAAAAATCCAGACTTCTAACTTAACAAAAACAATTTTAAAAGTCTGCCCCCAAGTTTTTAAATACCATTTTGGTTTAACAATCATTCTTCTACAGATAATAATCTTCTGAACCAGATCTACATAAAATGTACATTCCTGTACTTTTAAACTATTAAGACTTACAAATATTAAATTTGGGAAAGGGGGGTGGAGGTAGATGGCAGGAAAATAAATCTTTATTATTCAAACTGTTGTATGAAGAGGGCAAGTCATAATTTCAACTATATCAAATCATCTAGAAAATGAAAAATGTTACAATCAATTATATTAGATCAACATTCATTACAAATTATATCAATTACGCAACATCAGTCACTCTAATTTCAGTCAAAATAGTAAAAAAAAAAAAAAAAAAAAAAAAGTTGTTCACACAAGAAAAATTAACTACTGTGAAGCTCTGGCTTCAGAGAGTTCTTATAATTAGCTAAAGCCAGTTCAGACTACCATTTCTAATGATACAGCACCCTCTACAGTTCTCTAGATAAAAATGAAAATATTTCCATTAAAGAACTGTGTTGGCTGGTTGCCCTGGCTCACTCCTGTAATCCCAGCACTTTGGAAGGTCAAGGCGGGCGGATCACTTGAGATCAGGAATTTGAGACCACACTGGGCAACGTGGTGAAACTCAGGTCTTTGTTAAAAATGCAAAAATGTAAACTGAGTGTGGTGGTACACACCTGTAATCCCAGCTACACGGAGGCAGAGGCATGAGAATTGTTTGAACCCGGCGGCGGGGGCGGGGGGGGGCGGCCCGAGGTTGCAATGAGCCAATATAGTGCCACTGCACTCCAGCCTGGGTGACCGAGTGAAACTCTGTCTCAAAAAAAAAAAATAATTGCCTAAGGAGGGGTGAACCAGCCCAGGTGGGAAACGGAGCAGGTCAAAACTCCCGTGCTGATCAGTAGTGGGATGGGGCCTGTGAATAGCCATTGCACTCCAGCCTGGGCAACATAGCGAGACCCCGTCTCTAAAATAAATAAATAAATAAAGGAAAGAAAGAAAAAGAGAAAGAATGTGTTAAATTCTTTAATACTTTTTTAAAAAGAATTTGGGCATGGTGGCTCATACCTGTAATCTCAGCACTTCGGGAGGCCGAGGCGGGCGGATCACCTGAGGTCAGGAGTTCGAGACCAGCCTGGCCAACATGGTGAAACCCCGTCTCTACTAAAAAAAATTAGCCGGGCATGGTGATGCACGCCTGTAAATCCCAGCTACTCGGGAGGCTGAGGCACGAGAATCACATAAACCCAGGCAGCAGAGGTTGCACTGAGCTGAGATCCTGCCACTGCACTCCAACCTGGGCAACAAAGTGAGAATCTGTCTCAATTTTTTCTAAAAAAAGGCTAGGCGCGGTGGCTCACGCCTGTAATCCCAGCACTTTGGGACGCCGAGGCAGGTAGATCACATGATCCGGGGTTTGAGACCAGCCTGGCCAACGTGGTCAAACTCTGTATCTAATAAAAACACAAAAAAATTAGCCAGGCGTGGTGGCACATGCCTGTAATCCCAGCTACTTGGGAGGCTGAGGCAGGAGAATTGCTTGAACCCAGAAGGCAGAGGTTGCAGTGAGCTGAGATAGTGCCACTGCACTCCAGCCTGGGAGAGAAAGCGAGACTCTGTCTCAAAAAAAAAAAAAAAAAAAAAAAGCCAAGTGTGGCTCATGACTGTAATCCCAGCACTTTGAGAGGCAGAGGTGAGAGGATCATGAGGTTAGGAGTTCAAGACCAGCCGGGCCAACATGGTGAAAACCCATCTCTACTAGAAAATACAAAAATTAGCTGGGTGCGGTGGCAGGCACCTGTAATCCCAGCTACTTAGGAGACTGAGGCAGGAGAATCACACCGGGGAGGTAGAGGTTGCAGTGGGCTGACTGCACTGCACTCTAGCCTGGGTGACAGAGCAAGACTCGGTCTCAAAAAAAAGAAAAAAAAAAAAGAATTTACTAATAAAACTGAGGGTTAGGGGAGCAGTGGCTCATGCCTGTAATCCCAGCACTTTGGAAGACCAAGGTGAGTGAATCACCTGGGGTCAGGAGTTCGAAACCAGCCTGGCTAACATGGTGAAACCCCGTCTCTATGTACGAATACATAAAAAATTAGCCGGGCGTGGTGGGGGGCACTTATAATCCCAGCTACTCGGGAGACTGAGGTAGGAGAATTGCTAGAACCCTGGAGGCGGAGGTTGCAGTGAGCCAAGATGGCACCACTGCACACTCCAACCTTCGAGACAGAGCGAGACTCAGCGGGGGAGTGGGGGAGGGCAGGGAACTGTGAAGCCTGGCATGGTGGCTCAAGACTGTAATCCCAGCACTTTGGGAGGACAAGGCAGGTGGATCACCTGAGGTCAGGAGTTCAAGACCAGCCTGGCCAACATGATGAAACCTTGTCTCTACTACAAATACAAAAATATCTGGGCATGGTGGCAGGAGTCTGTAATCCCAGCTACTAGGGAGGCTGAGGCAAGAGAATCACTTGAACGGGGGAGACAGAGGTTGCAGTGAGCCAAGATCACGCCACTGCACTCCAGCCTGTGTGACAGAGTAAGAGCTTATATCCCCAAAAAAATGAAAAAACTGAACAGCTAACTATAATCTAGAAGTAGGTATTTTTGTCTTTCCATTTTCAAATTATTTTGTTTGTCTGCTTTTTGGGTTTTTTGTCTGCTTTTGAGACTCGCTCTATTGCCCAGACTGGAATATAGTAGCATGATCATGGCTCACTGCAGCCTCAACCTCCAGGGCTCTAGTGATCCTCCTGCCTCAGCCTCCTCAGTAGCTGGGACTATAGGCACATACCACCAAGCCCAGCTAATTTCTGTATTTTTTTGTAGAGTCAGGGTCTCACTATGCTGCCCAAGCTGCCCTCCAACTCCTGTCCTTCAGTGATCTGCCTGCCTTGGCCTCCCAAATTGCTAGGATTATGGGTGGAAGCCATCATGCCCAGCCAATTTTCAAATTTTTTATTCCCACCACCTTCTCTAAGTTCAATAAGATGAGTTTGTGGGGTTTTTGTTTTATTGCTTTGTTTTGTTTTTTGATTTTTTTTTTTAGGCAGAGTCTTACTCTGTCTCCCACAATGGAGTGCAGTGGCATGATCTCAGCTTACTGCAACCTCCACCTTGGCCTCCCAAAGTGCCAGGATTACAGGCATGAGCCACCGTGCTTAGCCTTTTTGTTTTGTTTTTTAAGACAGGGTGTTACTCTGTCACCCAGAGTGGAGTGCAGTGACATGATCATAGTTCACTATGACCTCAAAGGTTTGGAAGCAATAGGAGGTGGTAGTAGAGAGCCAAGACCATCCCAAGGATCGTCAGGAAAATAAAAACAAGGACGGAAAAAAACTGAGATGTGTTTCCAGGGTTGGAGCTCACAAATTCCTAGCTTAATTGACTGGGGTTTCTAGCCCCAAACTGCAGCAAGAGCCTCTAGCCCAGCTCAGTTGCCTTCAGTTCACAAAATCTCCTGGAGAACACCATCAGTGTTACAGAGGCATACAAAATTAGAACTCTAAAGATTATATACTAACACCTAAATTATTTACTAACACCATAACTGTCTCTTAAATCTATGTCCTCCTCTCTCACATAGAGCCTCAGCTCCTTCTTCGTCTCCCTCTATTCAGAGTATTTTTGAGGGCTGACTATATGCCAATCACCACACTAGAAACTAGGGATGCTAAAGGGAAAAAGCCCTGCCCTTATGGCATTCTATTAGGAAAGACAGGCACTAAACAGTCACATAATAATTCATCGAGTCTGTAATTTCTGCCTGCACTGCACTGATTCATTCTGGCTTCTTCCCCCATGTTACTAATCCTTTCCTCAAAAAAGTCAGGAATCTCAATTGTCAAATCCTACAGGACCTTTTTTGTTTTGTTTTGTTTTGAGACAGTCTCACGCTGTTGCCCAGGCTGAAGTGCAGTAGCGCAATCTCAGTTCGCTGCAACCTCCGCCTCCCGGGTTCAAGCGATTCTCATGCCTCAGCTCCTCAAGTAACTGGGGACTACAGGCACGCACCAGCAAGCCCAGCTAATTTTCTACGGGACCTTTAGACTCTTCTTTTCCCTGGGCAGCAATAATTGTAACTTTTTTACTACTATTAACAACGTCTACTACTTATTTGCCAAGCAGAGGGCTAAATACTTTACATGCATCTTTTCATCTAAACACCAAACATCCCTGTAGGAATTATTTCTCCCCTTTTACATATGGAGAAAACAGGATTCAGATAGTGTTGCACACCCAAGATGACAAAGTTAACAAGTATCATAACCAGAATTTGACCTTAAGTCTGTATGATGTTAAAGCCCATGCTTTGAACCTCCTTACGTATTACTGTGCTGGGGACACACAGTTGGGTAGAATAACGTCTTTCAGATACCTAGTAGAGAAATCTGAATATTCTTGGCTAAATATACATCATTTATAGGACCATTAAAAAACACACAAAAAAAATGTGAGAATATTAAAGTCAGACTGAAAACCAGGCACTACTGGTAGATATGAAATAAGCTACAAAACTAGAAAAGAAAATACGTGTTCAAGTCATATTATAGAGCTTGGATTTCTTAGGTTTAATTTCTTATTTATCTTTGAGAGGGATATGGTGCTATGGTTCGAATCTGTTCACCAAAACACATGTTAAAATTTAATTGCCATTTTAACAGTATTGGGAGATGGGGCCATGATTAGGTGATTAGGTCATGAGTGTTTGGTCCTTATTAATAGACTAATGCCATCAACTCAAGAGTGGGGTCCTGATAAAAGGTTAAATTCAGCCCTCTTTCTCTCTCTCTTCCTCCCTTCCTCCCTCCTCTCTCTCTTATGCTCACTTGTCCTTCTGCCACAGGATAACACAGCTAGAAGGCCCTCATCAGATGCTGGCACCATGCTCTTGGACTTCCCAGCCTCCAGAACCATGAGCCAAATAAATTTCTGCTCTTGGCCAGGCGAGGTGGCTCACGCCTGTAATCCCAGCACTTTGGGAGGCTGAGGCAGGGGATCACCTGAGGTCATGAGTTCGAGACCAGCCTGACCAATGTGGTAAAATGCCATCTCTACTGAAAACATAAAAATTAGCCAAGCACGATGGCAGGTGCCTATAATCCCAGCTACTCAGGAGGCTGAGGCAGGAGAATCATTTGAAACCCGGGAGGCAGAGGTTGCAGTGAGCCAAGATCGCGCCACTGCACTCCAGCCTGGGTGACAGAGAGCAACTCCATCTCAGAAAAAAAAAAAAAAAATTGTTCTTTATAAATTACCCAGTCTGTAGTATTCTGTTCTTGCAGCAGAAAATGGACTAAGACAGATGGTTTAACAGTCTAATTAGAAAATGATACATGTACCACCCAAAAACATAAATACTGATAAGTCTTTGACTCACTAAAAATTTTAAGTTAATGATAAAAATTTGCTCAACTTTCAGTTTTCTCTCCATAATCTTTCCTTACCCCTTGGAGGTTACCACTGATCCTATCTCAATTTAAATCCATTAACACAAAATAAAATATTTTGTTACTTTAAATTTGCCATAACAATATTTCATAATAGTCCACAAAGAGTACTATAAATTTCAGGTTTTGGACCTTTCTAGCAAAACGAATTTGACAGTCACTGCCCTAAGTAATTCCTGTTTCCCTAGCAAAGCTACCCTTTCAAATTTGAAAGTTGTTGCCCTTTCAAAAACGGCCTTCTAGTATGATGAGCTCCTTTACATATCTTGTCTCTTTTCCTCCCAATGTTCTTCCATCACCTTCTCCAATTTCTTGCAAAATATTCTCTCCTCCATAACTATCTCTTAAATCTACGTCCTCCTCTCTCACATGAAGCCTCAGTTCCTTCTTCGTCTCTCTCGTCTCTCCATCTTATCTTAAAAGTCATCCTTAGCAGTGGTCCTTTCTTTCTGTTTACAAACAGGTCTGCCCTATCTCAAAAACCCCTTTACACAATCTCACAGCTACAGAACCAGAAAGACCTGGTTTCTAATCCCATTTCTGTAGCACACTAGTTGAGAAATCTACAAAATGCTGCTGATGAATATCTCATAAGAACTGCACTTAAAAATGTACATACAGGTCTCCCAAAATTAATCTATAAAAGGAATACAATTCCAATTAAAATCCCAATAGGGTTTATATGACAAGATAATGCTAACACATGTAAGAGTAAAGGCCCAAAAGGGTCAAATTAATTTTAAAAAAGAATAAGAAGGGGGGTGATATCCAACTAAATCTAAACACTTATGAAGACATAATAGGAATTTTAAAGCAGTATTAGAGCAGAAAAAAATAATGGAGTGGAGAAAATTCCCAGCAACAGACCTATGACATATGACAAACCAATGAGAAAAAAAAACAAGACTTTGTATACTCTGTTTAAATAGTGCTGGAACAAACGGCAATTTCTAAGGAAAAACATAAAATTAGACAGTTATTCATACTATGTATAAATTCCAGGTGAACTTAAGATTTAAAATTGAAAAGCAAAACTTTAAATAATAGGAAGAAAACATTGGAAAGTATGATGTCAAAGTAGGGAAAAACTTCTTAATAAACAAAAGGCAAAAATCCTTTTTAAAAATTAGTAAGTTTGACTAAATTAAAATCATAACCTCCTAAATTTAAAGGCACCATTAAGTAGAGTGAAAGACTAGTCACAGATGAGAAGATAATAATTGCACTGGATATAATTAACAAAGGATTAACATTCAGAACATAAAAACATTCACAAAAGTAAGAAAAAGACAATTTATAGCAGAAACTGACAACTACGCCTTTATTCTTCCCTCCTTCCTTAGTAACAAAACTCTAACGTTATTTGCTCAGCAGCAATGCATCCACCTAAACCCATTTCTAGCTACGAGGATTTATGGAATTAAGTTCTGGCCAGTAAGATACTAGCAAAGTTTCAGGTGGGATTCCCTAAAGAGAGATGATTCAGCTAGAAGCACACCTTCTTTCCTGTTCCCTAGAAGTAGACATGATAGCTGTAGTTCTACTAATCAGCTGGGACCATGAGAAGACTTAAAAGATCAAAGGCACCCTTTAAGAATAGTAAAACAGAAAAACAGAAGAATCGTGAGCCCCTGCAGCCACTAAACCATATAGATAGATAGATAGATAGATAGATAGATAGATAGATAGATAGACAGACAGACAGAGGTATATATAGATATATACATACTTTTTGTGTGAGAAAAACTAAACCTATCTTTTTAAAAAACACTGCAATTCATTTTTTGTTATATGCTGCCAGACCTAATCCAAACAAATACAAAATGCAATAGAAAAGTTGCCAATGGGGGCCAGGCGCGGTGGCTCACACCTGTAATCCCAGCACTTTGGGAGGCCGAGGCGGGTAGATCACGAGGTCAAGAGATCGAGACCATCCTGGCCAGCATGGTGAAACCCTTTCTCTACTAAAAATACAAAAATTAGCTGAGCATAGTGGTGCACGCCGGTAGTCCCAGCTACACGGGAGGCTGAGGCAGGAGAATTGCTTGAACCCGGGAGTCAGAAGTTGCAGTGAGCCGAGATCGTGCCACTGCACTCCAGCCTGGCAACACAGCGAGACTCCGTCTCAAAAAAAAAAAAAAGTTGCCAATGAACAATAAGCTAGATAAATCAGAGTGGAAAATAAAAATGGAAAATAAACATGATAACACACTCACCCTCAGTAGTAACACTATGGAAATGCAAATTAAAACAACGAAATATCATTTCTGACTCATTGGCTGGACAAAGATTAAGTGTAAAAACAAGTGTTTGGGGATGGGCTCGGTAGCTCATACCAGCACTTTGGGAGGCCAAGGCAGGTAGATGGCTTGATGTCAGGAGCTCAAGACCAGCGTGGGCAACATGGCAAAACCCCATCTCTATAAAAATACAAAAAGCCAGGCGTGGTGGCATGAGCCTGCAGTCCCAGCTACACAGGAAGCTGAGGTGGGAGAATCACTTGAAGCCAAGATTGCACCACTCACTCCAGACTGGGTGACAGAGCCAGACTCCATCTCAAAAAAAAAAGAAGTGTGTGGTGAAGTTTGGGTTACCATTATAAACTGGTAATGGTAATATAAAATGGAACAATCACTTAGAATTGAGACTTATCAGAAAAAGTTGAAGGTCCCAACCAGCAAGGTCCACTTCTACCACCTTCTAGGCATTTATTCCCTGGAGAATCTCTCCCCTCTCCCACATACATACAAAGGACACAAAGATGTTCCTACAATACTATAATAGGAAAAAAAAAAAAAAAAAGAAAGGAACAAGAAGTAACAATTTAAATTTTCACCAAGGCCAGGCACGGTGACTTATGCCTCTAATCCCAGTACTTTGGAAGGCTGAGGCAGGCGGATCACGTGGTCAAGAGATTGAGACCATCCCGGCCAACATAGTGAAACCCCGTCTCTACCAAAAATACAAAAATTAGCTGGGCGTGGTGTTGCGTGCCTGTAATTCCAGCTACTAAGGAGGCTGAGGCAGGGGAATTACTTGAACCCGGGAGGCAGAGGTTGCAGTGAGCCGAGATCGTGCCACTGCACTCCAGCCTGGGCGACAAGAGTGAGACTCCGTCTCAAAATAAATAAATAAATAAATAAATAATAAATTTCCACCAAAAGAGAATACACTGAAGTATAGTCATACAGTGGCTTATAAAGACATTAAAAAATTGAACTAGAGATATATTAACCAACCTAGATAACCCCTGAAAATTATCCTGAATGAAAATGACAAATGACAAGACATGTACAATATACCATTTATACGAAATTTTAAAAACTCAATAGTATGTTATTTACATTTGTGGGAAGAGCATAAAAGCATGGAAGGAAGGATAAGCAACTGTGAGGCTGTTGGAGAATGAGGACAAGGCAGGGAATGGTGTCTACAGGGACTCAAACGGGGCTTCAATGATATCTGTGATATTTATATACTTTTAAAAGATTATATGCGAAACATCTATTTGAACATTTGCTCATCTAGGAGGTAGGCACATGAGTATAATTTTTATTATTCTATGCATTTTTCTAACCGTTTAAAACCTTCCATTTCCTTAAATAAGTGGACCTTCCATTCCCAATGGTACAGCTGACCTTAAACAACTCTTCTGCTAAAATAAAATAAAAACGGTGGACAAAATTTCTTTAAAATTTTAAATGCATAACTGAGCTTACAAGAAATTAAGGAATCATCAAAAGCTAAAATAGAAGTGAAAGCAGGGATCCAAAGATGAATGCAAACACTCATGTGTTTACCCTGGAGACATGTGCCAATCTCTAGTGACCTTGAACTTCCATTTTGACAGCTGCCTAGGGTACAGAAGACAGGAGATTAAAGCCAGGGCCCATCTCAGGTAGGGATCTAACAAGATATCCCTCCATATAAAGCTAGGATCCTCAGCGCAAGGGTAAACTATTTAAAAAATAAACAAAACAAACCAGGAAGGAGGGGGGCCAGGAAAGAGAAAAAGAAAGGAGAAGGGAGGGAAGAATTAACTTGCCAGTTTGGACCTTGACAGCGGACAGAAGAGGCTAATTACTTCAAACAATGAACAACTCCAGGCAGGCCCACAGCAGGTCTCCTGCCCATCACAATAGGACCCATATGGTCCAAAAAACTTCCAGGCAATAAAATTAAAGTAGTCCTGTGTTTATGTACCTAGGCACTTGGAGGAGTCCAGGCTTCAGAATTTTTCATAAACATTTCCAAGAGTTAATGTATATAAATTTCACTAAACACAAGAGGAAATAAGCCACTACAAGTTTACAGAACAATAAACTGAAGAATCAGAGAATCAGACCAACAAAATTCACAAATATTGGAAATATAAGAAACAGAATATCAAATATTTAAAAGAAGAACTAAAAATGTAAAAAGGAGACTACCAAAATTAAAAACTTTTGTATATCAAATGACACTATCAAAAGATGAAAAGGCAATCCAAAGAATGGGAGAAAATACTATAAATCATTTACTTATCTGATAGAAGGTTAGTATCTGTAATCTATAAAGAACTCCTACAACTCAAAGACAAAACACCATTAATCTGATTAAAAATTTTAAAAGGCTGGGCACAGTGGCTCAAGCTTGTAATCTCAGCACTTTGGGAGGCTGAGGCAGGCAGATCACCTGAGGTTGGGAGTTTGAGACCAGCCTGAGCAACACGGAGAAACCCTGTCTCTATTAAAAATACAAAATTTAGGCCAGGCATGGTGGTGGCTCATGCCTGTAATTCCACCACTTTGGGAGTCCGAGGCGGGCAGATCACGAGGTCAAGAGTTCAAGACCATCCAGAACAACATGGTGAAACCCCGTCTCTACTAAAAATACGAAAATTAGCTGGGCATAGTGGCACGTGTCTAGTCCCAGCTACTCAGGAGGCTGAGGCAGGGGAATCACTTGAACCCAGGAGGCGGAGGTTGCAGTAAGCGGAGATCGTGCCACTGCACTCCAGCCTGGCAACAAAGCGAGACTCCATGTAAAAGAAACTTAAATAAATAAATACAAAATTAGCCAGGCATCGTGGCACATGCCTATAATCCCAGCTACTCAGGAGGCTGAGGCAGGAGAATCGCTTTAACCTGGGAGGCAGAGGTTGTGGCGAGCCAAGATCGTGCCATTGCATTCCAGCCTGGGCAACAAGAGCGAAACTCCAGCTCAAAAAAAAAAAAAATTTAAGACAAAAAAATACAAAAAGGAGGTTAACAGACATTTCTCCAAAGAAGATATACAAATAGCCAAGCACATGAAAAGATGCCCAGCATACCAAATCATTAGGAAAATATGAATCAAAACAGCAAGATACCACCTCACATCCATGAGAACAGACATATCAGAAAATAAGAAGTGTTGGTGAGGATGTGGAGAAACTGGAACCTTTGTACACTGCTGGTGGGAATGCAGAAATGGTACAGCCAAACAAAAAAAGGAACAGCCACTAGGGAAGACAGCATGGCAGTTTCTCAAAAAATCGAACATAAAATTATCACATAAGCCAGTAATTCTGCTTCCAGCTATACATCCAAAAGAACTGAAAGCAAGGGTTTAATAGACTGTACCAAGGTTCATTAATAAATGAATGGATAAATAAAACATGGTATATTCACACAATGGAATATTATTCAGAAATAAAAAGGAATGAAGTGATAGCAGACAGTGGCTCACATCTGTAATCCCAGCATTTTGGAAGGCTGAGGCGGGTGGATTGCTTAAGTTCCAGGGTTCCAGACCAGCCTGGGAAACAAGGCAAAACCTCATCTCTACAAAAATTAGCCAGGCCTGGTGGCTTGCACCTGTAGTCCCAGCTACTGTGCAGGCCGAAGTGGGAAGATCGCTTGAGCCCGGGAGGTCAAGACTACAAGAAGCCATGATTGCGCCACTGCACTCCAGCCTGTGTGACAGAGCAAGACCCTGCCTCAAAACAACAACAACAAAGGAATGAAGTGCTGAGATATATTACAACATGAATGAACTCTGAAAATATTATGCCAAGTAAGATAACCCAGACAAAAAAGCACAAATACTGTATGATCCCCCTTATATGAGGTAGCTAAAATAGTCAATTCATAGAAAGTAGAATCATGGTTACCAGGGATTGGAGGGAGGAAGAAATGGGACATTGCAGTTTAATGGGAACATAGTTCCAGTTTGGGATAGTGAAAAAGTTCTGGAGATAGTGATAAATTTTGGTGATAATTACAAAACAATATGAATGGTAAATTTTATGTTGAATTTTACAATCATTTTTGTTAAAAAGGAGCAAGATATCACAAGAAAACTTCTATGAGCAATATAAAAAAGAAATATCTATATCAATAGACTTATGTTTGATTTGGATGGTAATTACAGGGGTACACACAATCACATACCATCACCAAATTGGACAACTGAGATCTGTGAATTTTCTTGTATGCTAATATACTTCAATAAAACATACGTTAAAAACTCACTAGGCAGATTAAAAGGCAGATTAGACACATTGAAAAGAAAATTGGGGGCTGAGTGCAGTAGCCCATACCTGTAATCCCAGCACTTTGGGAAGCTGAGGAGGCCAGATCACCTGAGGTCAGGAGTTCAAGACAAGCCTGGCCAACATGGTGAAACTTTGTTGCTACTAAATACAAAAAAAAAAAAAATTAGCCGAGCATGGTGGCGGGCACCTGCAATGCCAGCTACTTGGGAGGCTGAGGCAGGATTATTGCTTAAACCCGGGAGGCAGAGGTTGCAGTGAGCCAAAATCATGCCACTGCACTTTAGTCTGGGTGACAGAGGGAGACTCCGTCTCAAAAACAAACAAGCAAAAAAAACCCAAAAAGACAGAACTACCAACAAATCCACTAGAGTGGAAGATTAACATTAACTTTCAGTAACTGTTAGCTTAGGAAGACAAAAGAATCTAATGAGTTTGATTTAATACCATAAACACATTGCACCTTTAAGTGGATTATCACATTCTTTTCAAATGCTTTCTGAACAAAAACTGACAAAACACTAGGCCACAGGCATATCCAAACAAATTTTAAATAACTGGTATGTACATGACATATTCTCTGACCAGAGTGATTAAGTAAAAAAACTGATTTAACATAACAATAACAAAAACTAGAAAAATTCAAGGATGAAAAAAAGACATCACAATGGAAATCAGAAAATGTACAGGTCAGGCTGGGCGCAGTGGCTCACACCTGTAATCCCAACACTTTGGGAGACCGAGGCAGGCAGATCACGAGGTCAGGAGTTGGAGACCAGCCTGACCAACATGGTGAAACCCCATGTCTACTAAAAAATGCGAAAATTTGCCAGGCATGGTGGTGAGCACTGGTAATCCAAGCTACTCAGGAAGTTGAGGCAGGAGAACCACTTGAACCTGGGAGGCAGGGGTGGCAGTGAGCTGAGAATGATCTCAGCTGGAGCTACTGCATTCCAGCCTGGACAACAGAGCAAGACTCTGACTCAAAAAAACAAAAACAAAAAAAAAGTGTAGGCTGGGTGCAGTGGCACCAGCACTGAGGTGGGTGGATCACCTGAGTTTGGGAGTTCAAGACCAGCCTGGCCAATATGGCAAGACTTTGTCTCTACTAAAAATACAAAAAATAAGCTGGAGTGGTGGCTCATGCCTGTAATCCCAGCTACGGGAGGCTGAGGCAGGAGAATTGCTTGAACCCAGGATAAGGAGGGTGGAGTGAGCCACTGCACTCCAGCCTGGGCAATAGAGCAAGACTCTGTCTCAAAAAAAAAAAAAAAAAAAAAAAATCCCTATAGTTTACAAATATAGTACTAGAGAAAAATTACACTTAAATGCTTACATAAAAATGAATGTGAAATGAAAGAACTAAGCAGCCAACCTAAGAACTCAGAAAGCAGAAACTACTCAAAGAAAAAAGAATGAAGGAAATCATATAGAGCAGAAATTGTTGAAAAAAAAAGCCAAAAGTTGTTTACTTGGAATAACTAATAAAATTGGAGAGGAAAAACACAAATAGATAAACAAGCAAGAATTAAAAGAGAAAGCAACTATAGATGCCTCAGAAAATAAAAAGACACTGAAAGGATAACAAATAAATTTATAATGATAAATAAAGCAACTCCAATCCTACACAGATTTCTTCAAGAGACTACAAAAGAGTGAACACTCTTCACACCATTTTAGGAGCCTAGCACACTATTACATAATGCTAATACCAAAACCAGATGAGGAGAGTTGAGGAAAAGAAATTTATAGGTCAATCCTACTCATGAACACAGAAGAAGAAATCTTAAGATATTTCACAGAAGGAGGTATATGATGGATATGTTAACTTGACTTAATCATTCCATGTTGTGTGTGTGTGTGTGTGTGCGTGTGTGTATATATATATATATACATGTTACACTGTACCCTGCAAACATATGCAATTATGAGTCAATTAAAAATATTGATAATAAAAAGATATTTCATAACCCAAATTAAAGATAATATACACTGTGACCAAGTTAGGTATCCCAGAAATGCAAAACTAGGTTAACATTAGAAAATAAATAAGGCCAGGTGTAGCTGCTCATGCCTATAATCCCAACACTTTGAGAGGCCAAGGCTGGTGAATCACCTGAGCTCAGGCATTCAAGATCAGCCTGGGCAACATGGCAAAACCTTATCTCTACCAAAAGTAAAAAAAGGTTAGCCAGGCATGGTAGCACACACCTATGGTCCCGGCTACTTGGGAGGCTGAGGTGGGAAAATCACTCGAACACAGGAGCCAGAGGTTGCAGTGAGCCGAGATTACACCACTGCACTCCAGCCTGGGTGACAGAGTACGACCCTGTCACACACGAAAATATAAAATAAAATAAATATCTCACTACATTAACATATTAAAGGAGAGAGATCATGTTATTATTTTAAAAATACAGAAACAAGTTAAATAAATTAAGATCCTTAACTAAACTTTTGGCAAAGTAGGAACAGACGGAAGTGTCTCTAACCTGACGAAAAAACAATTTACAAAAAGCTTATACCAAACGTTATACTAATGTCGGTACAATACAGGCGTTCCCTTAACTGTCAGTATAGTATAATCCACTGGACTCAAATTTTTTTAATTTTTAGAGTTGTTAGTGTTTTCTTGTTTTGTTTTATTTTTGGTAGTTCTATCTGTAATACTTGATATTTCATGGCTTTTCTTTTTTCTCAGAGGTATTCCAAAAAATAAAGAGAAAATTTACTTCTTTTTTTTTTTTTTTTTTTTTTGAGATAGTCTTGCTCTGTCTCCCAGGCTAGAGTGCAGTGGTGCGATCTTGGCTCACTGCAACCTGTGCCTCCTGGGTTCAAGCAATTCTGTCTTCACCTCACAAGTAGCTGGGATTACAGGTGCCCGCCACCACACCCAGCTAATTTTTTGTATTTTCAGTAGAGACAGGGTTTTACCATGTTGGTCAGGCTGGTTTTGAACTCCTGGCCTCATGTGATCTGCCCGCCTTGGCCTTCCCAAGTGCTGGGATTACAGGCCTAAGCCACCACACCTGACCTACTTTTTAAAAATAAACCTCATTCAGCTTGAGAAACTACTTTATGGGACCACTGAACCCGTTTATAAATTTAATATATACAACAGGGTCTTAGTGATCTTCTTTTTTCTAAATCTTGAAATATTTTGCTATTTCATCATTTTGGAATGATTTCATCAGAACTCACCAATTAGTCCCAATTTTCCCTACACTAAGAAAAGACTAGCCTGGGTGCAGTGGCTCACACCTGTAATCCCAACACTTTAGGAGGCCGAAGCGGGCAGATAGATCACTTGAGGTCAGGAGTTCAAGACCTGCCTACCCAACATAGTGAAACCTCATCTCTACTAAAAATACAAAAATAGCCAGGTGTGGTGGTGCACGCCTGTAGTCCTAGCTATTCAGGAGGCAGAGGCAGGAGAATCGCTTGAATCTCGGAGGTGGAGGTTGTAGTGAGCCGAGATGGTACCACTGCACTACAGCCTGGGTGACAAAGCAAGACTCCGTCTCAAAAAGAGAGAAAGGAATAAAAAAAAAAGGCTGGGCTCGGTGGCTCATGCCTGTAATCCCCGCACTTTGGGAGGCCGAGGCGGGTGAATCATTTGAGGTCAGGAGTTTCAGACCAGCTTGGCCAACATGGAAAAACCCCCTTCTCTACTAAAAATACAAAAATCAGCTGGGCCTGGTGTCACGTGCCTGTAATCCTAGCTACTCAGGAGACTGAGGCAGAAGAATCACTTGAACCCGGGAGATGGAGGGTGCAGTGACCCGAGATTGTACCACTGCACTCCAACCTGGGCAACAAGAGCGAAACTCCATCTCAAGAAAATAAAGAAAAAAAAAAAAGAAAGAACTAAAATAATAAGAAAATGGAAGAATGATGAAGTAATCTAGAAAGGAGAAGCAATAACTAAGTCAGTCAACCCTATTACATTACCCTCAATTTTTTTTTTACTACATTATCCTAAGACTATAGCATGATCTTTTAAGAAAGCATGAAAGAAACCTGGTGGGGGTTTTGTTTTGGGGTTTTATTTTTGTTTTTGTTTTGAGACAGGGTCTTGCTCTATCATCCAGGCTGGAGTGCAGTGTTGTGATCATAGCTTACTGCAACTTTGACATCCCACGCTCAATGGATGCTCCCACCTCAGCTTCCTGGGTAGCTGAGACTACAGGTGTGCACTTCCATGCAAAGATAATTTTTTAAAATTTTTTGTAGAGAGACAGTTTTCACCATGTTGCCCACGATAGTCTCAAACTCCTGGGCTCAAGTGATCTGCTTGCCTCAGCCTCTCAAAGTACTGAAATTAAAATCATGAGCCACTGCACCCGGCCTGGTGGTCTTTTTTGAAAGGTTTCGTTGAATACTGTTGAGAATTAGAAATTTTTCATTTGCCAACCATAATGATAAAGAGAAGAAAACTGACAAAAGACATTTCACATTCACAATTTTAAGATAAATCAGAAGATGAAGGCAAAAAGACACTTTTTTTTTTGAGATGGAGTTTTGCTCTCGTTGCCCAGGCTGGAGTGCAGTGGCACTATCTCGGCTCACTGCCACCTCCACCTCCCAGGTTCAAGCGATTCTCCTGCCTCAGCCTCCCGAGTACCTGGGATCACAGGTACTCGGGAGGCTGAGGCTGAAGGATCGCTTGAGCGTGCAGGGCAGAGGTTGCCATGAGCCAAGATTGTGACACTGCATTCCAGCCTGGGCAACAGAGTGAGACCCTGTCTCAAAAAAAAACAAAAAAAAGAGCAGGCCAGGGGTGGTGGCTCATGCCTGTAATCCCAGCACTTTGGGAAGCCAACAAGGGCGGATCACCTGAGGTTAGGAATTCAAGACCAGCCTGACCAACATAGAGAAACCCCTGTCTCTACCAAAAATACAAAATTAGCCAGGCATGGTGGTGCATGCCTGTAATCCCAGCTAGTCAGGAGGCTGAGGCAGAACTGCTTGAACCCGGGAGGCAGAGGTTGTGGTGAGCTGAGATCGCACCACTGCACTCTAGCCAGGGCAACAAGAGCAAAACTCCATCTCAAAAAAAAAAAAGCAAGCAGCCACACTCTAGACTTGTGGTGTCATAGATAGTAGCCACTACCACAGTGGTACCCTTATACTAGCCGTTACAAGTGCTCAAGACACACGTGGTTAGTGGTTACCATACTGGAGAGAACACATAAAGAACACTTCCATCAGCACAGAAAGTTCTATCAGCTGGCACTACTCCAGAAGAAATCTAATTAACTCATACATTTATCAAGTGCTTACTACATGGTTATCTTGACTGGATGCCATGTTATTTGATACACTGAAGTACAAAATAGCAGCTAACAATTACAGAGCACTTACTATACCCTAGGCACTATACTAAACACTTTTCTTTCAATGTATATCATTTTATCTTTGCACTAACCCCCTGAGGTGGCAGTTATTATTTCTCTATTTTTTTTTTTTTTAAAGATGGGGTCTTGGGACAAGGACGGTGGCTCACACCTGTAATCCTATCACTTTGGGAGGACAAAGCAGGCCGACTGCCTGAGCTCAGGAGTTCAAAACCAGCCTGGGCAACATGGTGAAACCCAATCTCTACTAAAATACAAAAAATTAGCCAGGCATGGCAGCATATACCTGTAGTCCCAGCTCCTTGGGAGAATGAGGCAGGAGAATTACTTGAACCAGGCAGGGGGAGGTTGCAGTGAACTGAGAACGCACCACTGCACTCCAGCCTGGGTGACGGTGCAAGAGTCCATCTCGAAAAACAAAAAAAGATGGGGTCTTGCTATGTTGCCCAGGCTGGACTTGAACTCCTGGACTCAAGCAATTCTCCTGCCTCAGCTTCTAGAGTAGGTGGAGCCACAGACAAGATTTTTCACACTGCTGCCAGTCAAATATCAAAACCACAAATCTGACAAGTTTTATACTGTGTGAATTCAAGCTACTTATTACAGCAAATAAGACCTTAAGATAACCCAGCCTCTATTTCCCTAGTCTTATTTCACACTACTCCCTTCCTCATTTATACATTCATTTTTTTTCATTCAACGAATATTACTGAGCAACAAGGTGCCAAGCCCTGTACTAGATACACATCATCAGGGAAGAGCAAACAGGGTCCCTGAACAAATATACATTAGAGACCAGCAAGAGAGACCAACATTCATTAACCAATCACACAAATAAGGTGTTATAAAAGAACTACCAAGAATTTGAGACTAGCCTGGGCAACATAGCAAGATGTCATCTCAACAAAAACACTGTAACATAGCCAGGTGTGGTGGTGTGCACCTGTGGTCCCACCTACTTGGGAGGCTGAGGGGAAGGATCGCTTCAGCCCACGAGTCTGAAGCTGCAGTGAGTCACGACCACCACTGTATTCCAGCTGGGTTACAGAGAATGACCCCAACTCCAAAAAAAAAATAAATAAAATATAAATAAAAGAACTACATCATTATCTGAGTATATAGGAATGGTGAATCTCACCTTTCAGGCAGGCTAAGGAAGGCTTCCCTGAGAAAGTGACTACTGAGAGACCTGAAGCATGAGGTGACAATGAAGAAAAGCATTCCAGGCAGAAGGATTAGTATATGAGAGGCCCTGTGACAGGACACAGGACACAAGTGGGAAGGACTGAAAGAAAGCTAGCGTGGCTCATGCAGAGAAGAAGTAATTGGAAAAGAGTGGAAAGAAGCTGGAGGCTGAGCGAGGTGGCTCACACCTGTAATCCCAGCACTTTGGGAGGCCGGGCTGAGTAGATCATAAGGTCAGCAGTTGAAGACCAGCGTGGCCAAGATGGTGATACCCATCTCTACTGAAAATACAAAAATTAGCCGTGTGTGGTGGTGGGAGCCTATAATCCCAGCTACTCAGGAGGCTGAGGCAGAGAACTGCGTGAACCCGGGAGGTAGAGGTTGTAGTGAGCCGAGAATGCACCGCTGCACTCCAGCCTGGCGACAGAGACTCCACCTCAAAAAAAAAAAAAGAAGCTGGAAAGGCAATTAACTTACCCAAAGCCTCACAAGTTGCAAACATTTTTAAAGAAAAATGCTTTATATTTTATAACGTTTAGCGGCACTTTTCCCCTGCTTTTTGTGAACAAGAGATCTCACGTTTTCATTTTCACTGGGCCCTGCAAATTATGTAGGTAGCCCTGACTGGACAACAAAGAGATTGGACAGAAACAGTCTTATGGCTGGGATACAAGGCAGGGGCCATCCACTCACTATGCTCACCCTTCAGACCCACTAAGAAGGACAAAAAAAGATGAGGATACGAAAGGAAACATGGCCTCCTAAATCAGAACCCTCATAGGTAAAGCAAAGGAATCTGGAGTTTTAAAGATCACCCTAAGATTGGTTATGCATGTTCTAAACTGAAAAACCCTACTCTAAAATATTGTCACTTTACAACGGATCTCACTTTTCCCCAATCACAAACAAATAGAGAGTGAATCCCTATCTCTTTTCCAGAATAAAGTTTATTAGTTTTCTATTAGCTCTTTCTCACTCAAAAGACATTTTTCCTTTTATTTATTAACAAGGTTATATTATACTTAGTTAGAAGTGATTAAACAAATCTGTGGAAATGGAATGCCCTGTATCTGCATTTGTAAGTCTATAAATGCAAAACCACAACTCTTGTCTTAACTCAGTCTGAACCATGATACAGCTTTGAACTTTCTTTAACATAAAAATAATTATAGGACATTCAAGAAAGTAGATTTTAAAAGCAGCTTTTTTTTTTTTTTTTAGCCAGGCATGATGGCTTACGCCTGTCACCCCAGCACTTTGGGAGGTCAAGCCAGGTGGATCACCTGAGGGTAAGGAGTTCGAGACCAGCCTGGCCAACATGGTAAAACATCATCTCTACTAAAAATACAAAAAATTAGCCAGGCGTGATGGCAGGTGCCTGTAATCCCAGCTACTAGGGAGGCTAAGGCAGGAGAATCACTTGAACCCAGGAGGCGGAGGTTGTAGTGAGCTAAGACTGCGCCACTGCACTCCAGCCTGGGCAACAAGAGTGAAACTTCATCTCCCAAAAAAAAAAAAAAAGGTAGATTTTTTTAAAACAGACACAACATTCAGGCTAGGTGTGGCATCTCACGCCTGTAATTCCAGCACTTCGGGAAGTTGAGGTGAGTGGATCACCTGGGGTCAGGAGTTAGAGACCAGCCTGGTCAACATGGTAAAATACCGCCTCTACTAAAAATACAAAAATTAGCCAGGAGTGGTGGTGGGTACCTGTAGTCCCAGCTACTCTAGAGGCTGAGACAAGATAATGGCTTGAACCTGGGAGGCAGGGGTTGCAGTAAGCCGAGATCAAGCCAGTGCACTCTAGCCTGGACAACAGAGTGACACTCCATACCAAATAAAATAAAATAAAAACACATGCAACATTCAAATTTACTAAAATGGAGTATTAATTTGTGGTCCAATATTTTTATACTGTAAAAAATTCAAACTATATTAAGCACTCCTTCCATTTGCAATCTCATTGCCTATGTAGCCATTTTTAGAAGTTTAGTATGGGCCGGGCACAGTGGCTCACACCTGTAATCCCAGCACTTTGGAAGGTCGAGGTTAGCGGATCACCTGGGATCAGGAGTTTGAAACCAGCCTGGCCAACACATGGTGAAACCCCATCTCTACTAGAAATACAAAAATTAGCTGGGTTTGGTGGCGCATGCCTGTAATCCCAGCTACTCAGGAGGCTGAGGCAGGAGAATCACTTGAACCTGGGAGGCGGACGTTGCAGTGAGCCAAGATTGTGCCACTGCACTCCAGCCTGGATGACAGAGCAAGACTCTATCTTAAAAAAAAAAAAAAAAAAAATTGGTACATCAAGTCCCCAAACCCCCATAGACTTCCAGATATATATACATATATGTATACATATATGTATATACACATCTATGTGTATATACACATATATAAACATATATGTATATATACATATATGTGTATATACGCATATATGTGTATATATGCATATATGTGTATATATGTATGCATATATGTGTATATATATTTTTTTTTCCTTTTTTTCCACCACAACCTCCACCTCCCGGGTTCAAGCTATTTCCGTTTCAGCCTCCTGAGTAGCTAGGACTTCGGGCACGTGCCAACATACCCGGCTAATTTTTTGTCATTTTGGTAGCGATAGGGTTTCACCATGTTGGCCAGGACGGTCTCGATCTCCTGATCTCGTAATCTGCCCGCACTGGCCTCCCAAAGTGCTGGGATTACAGGCATGAGCCACCGTGCCTGGCCTATTTTCTAATCAATTCATTTTTCTTCCACCTTAAAAAAGGGTGAGAAGGAAATAGAGATTTTGATTGACATTATATTCAATTTACAGATAAATAAGGGAAGAATTGCCACCTTAACCGGGTTGACCTTTCAGACCAAGAACCATAGTCTTCATTTAATTCAAATCTTTTATATTCCGCAAATACGCTGTATCATGTTCTTCATAAAAGTGGCACGTTTCTTATCAGTGCCCTATAATTTATTTCTACAGTTTTTCCTTCTAACAGAATGGGATCTTTTTTCTAATTTTAAGCTGATCACTGTTGGCATAAAGGAAATCTTGCAATTGGTTTATTTATCTTATATATGGTCATCTTTCCAAACAACTAGTGGTTCCAACAGTTTTTTAGTTATTTTGCTTAAACGTTTTTTCCGGGATGTCATATCACCTGCAAATAATCCTTTTTTGGCTTTGCTTTCCGATATCTGCACTTACCCTTTTTTTATATTATTGTATCAGCTAGACCCTTCAGAAGGCGTTAAATAAGTTATATTAGGACTCCCTGTTTTACCTCCAAGGGTATCATCACTTAATACATGGTTTCAGATAACTATTTGTTATCATATTAAGAATTCCCTTCAATTCCCAGTTTATCCAATATTTTTAATCATAAAATACTGTTAACTGCCTTTTAGGTATCTATGAATGATTTCAAATGCCTTTTCACATTTCTTCTCTGGATCACTGGCTACGTTCCAATTAGTTTGACAAGAGTCCAACTGCAAATACACATTTAATTGAATTTGAAATATAAAGTTCCCATTAACTAGCTTTTTTTGAGAAAAAGAATTTTGTTAGCGCCAGTTTTCTAATATCTAGTGCCACCACCGGTACTAAAAGACAGGGATAAGGCCGGGCACAGTGGCTCATGCCTGTAATCTCAGCACCTTGTGAGGCTGAGGCGGGCGGATCACAAGTTCAGGAGATCGAGACCAGCCTGGCCAACATAGTGAAATCGCGTCTCTACTAAAAATATAAAAATTAGCCAGGTGTGGTGGCATGTGCCTGTAGTCCCAGCTACTCGGGAGGCTGAGGCAGGAGAATCACTTGAACCCAGGAGGTGGAGGATGCAGTGAGCCGAGATTGTGCCATTGCATTCCAGCCTGGGTGACAGAGCAAGACTCCGTCTCAAAAAATAAATAAATAAAAAGACAGGGTTGAAATAACCAAAAATGTATACTCACTATAATACATCTTTCAAATAAAAAAAGTAGATTCAATTAATTAAAATTTTCATTTTTATGACATGTATACTGTGGTTACAAAAAAATAAACGCAGTGTACCTTATACATTGAAGGGCTCAGGAAATATCTGCTATATAAATGCTCAAATATTCCTCAAACTCATTGTATTTCCCCAAACTATATTTTCTCAAACTATCTTCCCCCAAAATATCTCTACCTTGGATGTCGCTTATCATGATTCAGCTTAAGGGTTATCTATTCCAAGAAGCCCGTTCTCAGTCCCCATTTCAGTCTGAGATAGATGTTTGTACCTACTTCTACTATAACATTACCAACCAACAATTGCTAATATTTTTGCCTATCTCCATTAAACTACGTACTCCTTAAAAAGAAGGTGTTTTTTCTGTCTCCTCAGCATATACAACATAGTGCCTTACATGCTGTGTTTCTATATGCTGAAGAAATGTTCTAAAACTAATCAATGGCCAGAGATTGGATTCCAGATTCAAACTAGCTATATGACAAGAGGCAAATCATTTACCATCTCTGAATATCAGGCTTTCTCATGTATTTATTTATTCTATTTATTTTTTTGAGACAGAGACTTGCACTGCAGCCCAGGCTGGGGTGCAATGGCACGATCTCGGCTCACTGCAACCTCTACCTCCTGGGTTCAAGTGACTCTCTGGCCTCAGCCTCTCGAGTAGCTGGAATTACATTACAGGCATGTGACACCACACCCAGCCAATTTTTGTATTTTTAGTAGAAACATGGTTTCACCATGTTGGCCAAGCTGGTCTCGAACTCCTGACCTCCGGTGATCCACCCGGCTCGGCCTCCCAAAGTGCTAGGATTACAGATGTGAGCCACTACGACTGGCCAGGTTTTCTTATTTATAAGGTTTAGGAGTGTCTCATCCTATTTACTTCACAAAACTGATGAGAATCAAGACAAGAATTTTTGTACAGGACTACAGATGTGCAAGTATTTTCGAAGATATTAACCAAATTCCACTACAATAAAATCTATGAAAACCAGTCATGAATCTCATTTATTAAAGTTGGATTTACACTTACTAAATCCATCCTGGTTTAAAAACAAATGTATGGGCCAGGCACAGTGGCTCACACCTGTAATCCCAGCATTTTGGGAGGCCAAGATGGGCGAATCACCTGAGGTTAGGAGTTCAAGACCAGCCTGAGCAACATGGTGAAACCCCACCTCTACTAAAAATACAAAAATTAGCTGGGCGTGGTGTCAGGCACCTGCAATCCCAGCTGCTCAGGAGGCTGAAGCAGGAGAATCGCTTGAACCCGGGAGATGGAGGTTGCGTTGAGCCGAGATCGCACCACTGTACTCCAGCCTGGGCGACAGAGCAAGACTGTGTCTCAAAAGAAAAAAAACAAGACATGAAAATCACTTTTCTATAATGTATCAGTTAATATATGTGCTCTGCACTACCTTCTATTATCGCTGCACACAATCACTAAGGACAATCCAAAACAACCTAATGAAGCCAGGGCAACAAAACCAAGAATATTCAAGACACTAAAGCACTCTTTGGACCTCAAATGAATGTGGCAACAATACTGTAAGAACACTAAACTTTTTAATAACGTTATCTCTAAAATCAAAAGCCCTCCTACATTTTAGTATACAGGAAGACGTGTATAGGTTATACACAATTACCATACCATTTCATATAAGGAACTCAGCCAGGCACAACAGCTTATGCCTATAATCCCAGCACTTCAGGAGACCAAGGCAAGAGTATCACTTGAGTTTAAGACCAACCTGGGCAACACAGTGATTTCCTCTCTCTACAAAAAAATATTTTTTAAAAATTAGCCATTCAAGGCTACAGTGACCTAGGTTCATGCCACTATGCTCCAGCTTGGGCAACAGAGACCTTGTCTCAAAACCTTAAGTATCAGTCCACAGTTAGTGTTCATGGGTGGAGACGGCTCCAGGAACTAATCTCTCATGGATACTGAGGGACGACCGTACTACTTTATTTGGCAGTTTATTCAATAAACTAAATGGACTGAATGTAGATATAACATATTTAGACATTTTCCATCAAGTAATAAAATGTAACATTTATAGTATATGTTGACTGAGAAGCAACATGGTTGAGTATAAACAATTAAAAAAAAAAAAAAAAAGTAAAAGTTCTGAAAGGGGAGTCTGGTGATCTCAGCCTGGATCACTTACATCACTAATTTGCTCTGTGACCTACCTTGGGCAAGTCACTTCTACCTTTCTGAACCTCAGTTTTCCCATCTGTAGAATGGAAGGGAGAATGTTTAGACTCAGTTTATTTTTCAGGGTCTCTAGTCTCTCAGAGATGCTGATAAAAGCTTTAGACCCTATTACTAAAAATGTATGTTTACACCAAAAAATTTGTTACAGTTTCCTTCTAATACTCATCCTAGACTTCCTAAGACCTCTGTACTAAAATATCTCTTAAGATTGTTCCGTGTTCAGTAACATGGTGAGGCAAAAATAAAAAAATAAAAATAAAAAAAATTTTTTAAAAAGAAATTGTTCTGTGTACTAAAATTTTGTGTTGATTTCCATAAAATAATTATATAAGCTACCTAATGAAAAATTAAGCAAGCTGGGCGCGATGGCTCACGCCTGTAATCCCAGCACTTTGGGAGGCTGAGGCAGGTGGATCACCTGAGGTCGGAAGTTTGAGGCCAGCCTGACCAACATGGAGAAAACCTGTCTCTACCAAAAACACAAAAAGTATCCAGGTGTGGTAGCACATGCTTGTAATCCCAGCTACTCGGGAAGCTGAGGCAGGAGAATCATTTGAACCCGGGAGGCAGAGTTTGCAGTTAGCCAAGATCGTGCCATTGCACTCCAGCCTGGGCAACAAGAGCGAAACTGTCTCAAAAAAAAAAAAAAGAAAGAAAAATTAAGCAAAAATAATTACAAAATACAACACTAATTACATTTTGAATCTCAAAGCATATTAACAGTTAAAATACAGCAATTTTCCATAAATAAGATTTATTCAGACCCATCTGAATGTGATGCTCATTCAGATCCATTTATTCAGATGGATAAATGCTAAAATCATTATTTAATATATGCATTTTAATGCTTAATAATTGAAGGAGCATTAACAGCTTTAATTAGCCCTAGATGAATTAATTTACCTCCTTTCTGATCCCACTATCCTATAACTTAAGAAAGACAGACCAGGCCAGGCACAGTGGCTCACGCCTATAATCTCAGCACTTTGGGAGGCCAAGGTGGGTAGATCACCTGAGATGAGGAGTTTGAGACCAGCTTGACAAAACATGGTGAAACCCCATCTCTACTAAATATAAAAAATTAGCCGGGCATGGTGGTGCATGCCTGTAATCCCAGCTACTTGGGAGGCTGAGGCAGGAGAATCGCTTGAACCCAGGAGGCAGAGGTTGCAGTGAGCCAAGACTGCGCCACTGCACTCCAGCCTGGGCAACAAGAGCGAAACTCTATCTCAAATAAATAAATAAACAAACAAACAAACCACAGACTGGTAACAGGTAAACCAGAGTTTGAGTCTCTACTCTACCCCTTGCTATGTAAATTTTTGAAGACTACTTAGCATCTACGTTTGAGTTCCTTAGCCTGTAAAATGAAAATGAAAACAGCAGGCGAGGTGGCTCAAGCCTATAATCCCAGCACTTTAGGAGGCCGAGGCAGGCAGATCACAAGGTCAGGGGTTTGAGACCAACCTGACCAACATGGTGAAACCCTGTCTCTACTAAAAATACAAAATTAGCCAGGTGTGGTGACACACACCTGTAGTCCCAGCTACTTGGGAGGCTGAGGCAGGAGACTCGCTTGTACCCGGGAGGCGGAGGTTTCAGTGAGCCAAGATTGTGAAACTGCACTCCAGCCTGGGCAACAAAGCGAGACTGTCTCAAAAAAAAAAAAAGAAAATGAAAGCAATAATACCTACCTCAGTATTACCTCCAGTAAGAGAGTTACTAGAGATAAAATATGTAAAGTGCTTGGTGTAGCACCTCGAACACAGTATGTACTCAATAAATGGTAGCTACTATTAATAATAAGAATTTGGCATACAGCTTTCATATTAAGAAATAATATAGTAACTGCTATTCTTACACATCTTTGGTACAAATTTCTGAATAGTTAAGTGGAAATTTTCAAAAACGTCATTTCCTTTTTTTTTTTTTTTTTGAGACAGAGTCTCACTTTATCACCCAGACCGGAGTGCAATGTTGTGATCTCTGCTCACCGCAACCTCCACCTCCCGGGTTCAAGCGATTCTCCTGTCTTCGCCTCCACAGAACCTGGGATTACAGGCACCCGCCACCATGCCCAACTGGTTTTTGTATTTTTAGTACAGACGGGGCTTCACTGTGTTGGCCAGGCTGGTCTTAGACTCCTGATCTCAAGTGATTTGCCCAACTCGGCCTCCCAAAGTACTGAGATTACAGGCGCGAGCCACCTCGCCCTGCTGTAATTTTTTGTTTTTAATAACACAACATTTTTTTCAATACTCCTCTCCTCTGGAAAGATAAAAAGCATTTAAACAAATTATTTATACAACATATGACAGATGGGGTAGAGTGAAAAGACATGCAGCTTTACAGCCAGACAGAACTGAGTTCAAGACCTAATTCAGCTACTTACTAATTGTGTAACCCAGGCCACTTAAACAATTTCTCAACCTTGTAAAGCTGTTGCAAGGATTAATAAAATATGTAAAGTATGTAAAGCATCAAGCCCAATATCTAGCACTCAGTAAACAGTACCTACTGCTATTCTTTTCATCTATCCCTTACAGGTGATTAAAGTAGCTTTGCCAGGGAAGAGGGAAAATATTGGAAAGCACAAATACTAGTTTGTATTAAGCCACTGATGAAGGACACTGATTTTACCTGATAAATGTAAGAACTAAAGCCGTGTTTTGGGTGGCCTCCTCCTTCCAGAATCTAATGAAAATAGAGCCCCTAGCTCCTAGGAAAATTTCAGCAATTTTAGGAAATGCTCTATGTCAGAGAATTTTAAGAATCTTGTATTAAGGGGAATACTAGCTAGTTATTTCTGGACTTAATTTGCAAAAGTGTGAAAACCTTCACTAGTCTGTTTTGTGACAAAACGTACATTAACTTTATTCACAGTGAAGCAAGTAAATCCTGCTTTTATAAGACTTCTCGATTTCAAAAGAAACAAAAATACCTGGCGTAAAATATCAGAACTATAAACTATGCCAGAATTAGTTCAAATATTCTTAAATGTGATGCTCAAACACCCTAACACTGAACCATAAGGAAAAAAGTCCAAAAAGGTAACAGAGCGGGCTGCATACAATTCTTAGAAAGTCTGAATCAATGCGGCTATCAAATGAACCTCTATCTTCCAAAAACATCTACAGACGCCGAAGTCATTATTTACAAAAACAAAGCTGAGCCAGCAAATACAGTTTACTGAGTAACTGAATGTAGTTGATCCTTACTTCTCTGCCCTGCATGTAATACTTTTATCCTTTGACACGGCCTTCTCAAATTCCCTGAGTAAACAACCTCATCAAACTGTTTATTGTAGTGTAAGCATGAAGTCAAAGAGTAGCATAGACTCAGTTCTCCAAATCGCGGCAGACTTAAGGAGCTTAGCACTGGACCAAGTTTTGCCCCAATGACCTTGGTCTCAACGATTCCCCTCCCTCCCTCCTGCCGGCCCTTCCACGTGCTGCCGGCTGCAATTACTCCAGAGGTGGCTGCATGTCAGGGAAGCGCTAGAGGATCCGAATGCCCAGGAAACAAGGACTGCTAACGACACCCGGGCTGTGCCATACATTCCCTCCCGACACCAACTTCCCAGGGGCGCGCACACAGCCCCACAAATTTGCCGTACCAAAGCCCTGCGGGGATAACCCCAACTTCCTTCCCCGCGTCTCTCTCTGCGACCCAGTCTGCGGGGCAGGGTGTAAGCTGAAAAAATTCTCTTTGCTACACCACTATATTCCCACGCCCGACTAGGGTGCTGAGCAGCCAGGGGAAGGGGACAGCCCCTGCAAGGAGGGTACAACTGCAGGAGGAAAGTAGGATGAAGAATCCTGCGCCACGCCACCGCCACCTCCTCCTCCACTTCCAGCCTCCCTGGAGGCCCTTGCCAATCGCCAGCCCACTGGGCAGCAAGGCCTGGCGTGGCAGGGCCAGCCGGGGGCCCGCGAATCCCGGGATCTGAGGGGCGCGGCGTCCTCACCATGAGAACTTTAGCCGCGTTCTCCAGCTGAGCGATCACTTCTGGGGGCCCCAGCGCCGCCGCCATCATGGTCTCTCTTCAATGACGCGCCATGCGCTGCATTCTGGGAGCGGGCGCCGCGGCCGGCCAATCGCCGCTGCGACCCCGGAGCCTCACGCGCTCCCAAGGCTGTCGCAGCCGCTGTCGACGCCGGCGTCGCGGTCTCAGCGGGTCCGGCCGGGCTGCCGGTTTCCGGGCGGCGGGGAGGGGACTAGCGTGAGCCCGGCCGCCGCGCTGGGGCGGGGGCGACCGCAGCCGGCGCCGGGCGAGGCCGGGGCTGTCTGCCCAGAGGAGTGCGGCCGCGCGCCCAGCTAGGCTCCCGACCCCGCGCATGCGTAGTGTCCGGCGCTCCGGCCCGCTCCCCACAGCCCTAGTACAACTCGCCCCGGGACCGGCACAGCCCGGACGCCAGTACTCTCTCTAGGTTTTCAGCCCTGCGTACCGCCTCCCCTGGCTCCTCCTTGCCCTTCCACGCTCCAGCGCCTTGCAGGATTTCCTAAACTTGGAATCGCTCTCCCCATTTTCTCCTCCTGAGAGCGCACCTCCTTTCAGAGCATCTCTTGTCTCCTGCTTCTCGTACCTTCTCGCCATGGGAGAACATTCCAGGATAGAACGCTTCGTTTTCTTTTTTTTTTTTCTGGGTTTTTGTTTTTGTTTTGAGACAAGGTCTCACTCTGTCGCCCAGGCTCACTACAACGTCCGCCTCCCGGGTTCAAGCGATTTTCCTGCCTCAGCCTCCCAAGTAGCTCGGATTACAGGCCCGCGCCACCATGCCCTGCCAATTTTTGTATTTTTAGTAGAGACAGGGTTTTGCCATGTTTGCCAGGCTGGTCTCGAACTCCTGACCTGAGGTGTCCGCCCGCCTTGGCCTCCGAAAGTGCTGGGATTACAGGTGTGAGCCACCGCGCCTGGCCGAACGCTTCATTTTCTTAATGGAGGGCCTTCTGCAGGAGAATTGTCCAAATGTATTTGGGCAGCGAGTTGCTGCGAGACCCTAGGAGGAAAACTCATCTTTAGTTCTTAACTGTTTTCACTCTTGCTGGCTCACATAGGAGAGGGAGAAAGCAGGGACAGGAAAGCCTGGCCTTTACTATCTGGCTTCTCAAATGCTGAAGATCAGCTTTGTCGGCTAGACGCCGTGGCTCACGCCTGTAATCCCAACACTTTGGGAGACTGAAGTGGGTGGATCAATATGGTGGAACCTTGACTCTACCAAAAATACCAAAAAAAAAAAAAAAAAAAAAATGAGCCGGGCATGGTGACATGCGCCTGTAGTCCTAGCAAATCGGGAGGCTGAGGTAGGAAAGTCACTGGAATCCATTAGGCAGGGGTTGCAGTGAGCCGAGATTGTACCACTGCACTCCAGTCTGGGTGACAGAGCAAGACTCTGTCTCTAAATAAATAAAGGACAAAGGACTTGCATAAACATTCCTCCAAAGATATACAAATGGCCAACAAGCATATGCTAAGAAGCTCAGCATCACTAATCATTAGGAAAATGCGCATCTAAACCACAAGAGATGAACACAGCAGCATGCACCTACAGTCCAAGCTTCTTGGGAGGTGGAGGCAGGAGGCGAGACCCCATCTCTAAAAAAAATTTTTAATAAAAATAAAAAACCGCATGAGATGTCATATCACACCCATTAGTATGGCCACTATGGAAAAAAAATAGAAAAAAAAAAGTGTTGGCCAGGCGCAGTGGCTCGCACCTGTAATCACAGCATTTTGGGAGGCCAAGGCGGCTGGATCACCTGGGGTCAGGAGTTCAAGACCAGCCTGGCCAACATGGCAAAACCCCGTCTCTACTAAAAATACAAAATACAAAAATTAGCTGGGTGTGGTGGCACACGCCTGTAATCTCAGCTACTCAGGAGGCTGAGGCAGGAAAATTGCCTGAACCCGAGAGATGGAGGTTGCAGTGAGCCGTGATCACGCCACTGCACTCCAGCCTGGGTGACAGAGCAAGACTCCGCCTCAAAAAAAAAAAAAAAAGAGGAAAAAAAAACAAGTGTTGATGGGTATGTGGAGAAAATAGAACCCTTGTACATTCTTTGAGGGAATATAAAATGGTGCTGTAGCAAATGGGCAGTTTTGGCAGTTCCTCAAAAAGTTAAACATAGAATAACCATACGATCCAGCAATCCCACTTTTGGATATGTATCCAAAAGAACTGAAAGACACTTGTATACCTGCGTTCACAGCACCACTATTCGCAATAGCCAAAAGGCAAAGCAACCCAAATGTCCATTGAGGGATGAATAGAAAAAATATTTTACTATACATACAACGGAATATTAGCCTTAAAAAGAAAAGAAATTCTGACAGATGCTACCATCTGAGCAAACCTTGCGAATGTTATAGTAAATGAGGTAAGCCAGTCACAGAGAGATAAAATGCTGCGTTCACTTAGATACCTAGAGTAGTCAAACTCATAAAAACAGAAAGTAGAATGGTGGTTGCCAGTGGCCACGGGATGGGGAGTTGTTCAATGGATGTAGAATTTCAGTTTTCTAAGATGAAAAAGTCCTAGACGTCTGCTGCACAATGCTTTGAATATACTTAACAGTACTGAACTGCATACTTCAAAATGGTTTAGATGGTAGGCTGGGAGCCATGGCGCATGCCTGTAATCCCAGCACGTTGGGAGGCCGAGGCAGGCAGATCACTTGAGGTCAGGAGTTCAAGACCAGCCGGGCCAACGTGGTAAAACTCCATCTCTAGTAAACAAGCAAAATTTACCCAGGCATGGTGGTGCACACCTGTAGTCTCAGTTACTCAGGAGGCTGAGGCAGGAGAATTGAACCCAGGAGGTAGGGTTGCAGTGAGCCAAGATTGTACCACTTAGCCTGAGTGACAGAGCAAGACTCCATCTCAAAAAAAAAAAATTATTTTAAATCTATTTTCATAATAAATCTGAGATGATTTATTATTTGCCTTTTCATTCTATTTTTCCAGTTAACATTAGAGTTTTCCAGAGGCTACTTGATATGTAATGTCAAAATAGATTGAATGTAGAGACATACATGAAAATTCAACTCAGAAGGGGGTAGCTGCAAGCCAGGTGTGGTGGTGCATGCCTGTAATCCAGCTACTCCTGAGGCTGAGGCAGGAGAATCGCTTGAACCCGGGAGGCGGGGGCTGCACTGAGCCAAGATCGCGTCACTGCACTCCAGCCTGGGCAACAGAGCAAGACTCCGTTTCAAAAAAAAAAAAAAGAAAATTCAGTAACCTTCTGTTAAGACAAACATTAGGCCAGGCACAGTAGCTCACACCTGTAATCCCAGCACATTGGGAGACCGAGGCAGGCAGATCACCTGATGTCAGGAGTTCAAGACCAGCCTGGCCAACATGGTGAAATCCTGGCTCTACTAAAAATACAAAAATTAGCCAGGCATGGTGGTGGGTGCCTGTAATGCCGGATATTTGAAGGCTGAGGCAGGAGAATCACTTGAACCCAGGAGGCAGAGGTTGCAGTGAGCCAAGATCATGCCATTGCACTCCAGCCTGGGTAACAGAGTGAGACTCTGTCTCAAAAAAAAAAAAAGGGGGGCCAGGTGCTGTGGCTCACATCTGTAATCCCAGCACTTTGAGAGACCAAGGTAGGAAGATCATGAGGTCAAGAGATCGAGACCATCCTGGCTAACATGGTGAAACCCCATCTCTACTAAAAAAAAAAAAAAGACGGCCGGGTGCGGTGGCTCACGCCTGTAATCCTAGCACTTTGGGAGGCTAAGGTGGGTGGATCACCTGAGGTCAGGAGTTCAAGACCAGTCTGGCCATCATGGAGAAACCCCATCTTTTTTATAATATAAAAATTTAAAATAAAATAAAATACAAAAAAATGGCCAGGCCTGGTGGCACGTTCCTGTAGTCCTAGCTATTCAGGAGGCTGAGGCAGGAGAATCACTTGAACCCGGGAGGCAGAGGTTGCAGTGAGCTGAGATCACGCCACTGCACTCCAGCCTAGGTGACAGAGAGAGACTTTGTCTCAAAATAAATAAATTAAATAAATATATATATGTTAACTTGTAACAGTTTATTACTATATGAATTAATAAATATTTAAAATAATTTATTATAATAAGCACAAATAAATAAAACCCACATATGCTGTACAAAAGTCCTTTGGAGTCATAGTAAGGTTCAGGTTTTTACGATTTGGGGGTCATAATAAAGTTCGACTTTTTTTCATTTTAATTGGTTTAATATTTTATTGTTAACATCCCGAATATTTAGGGGTACATAATTTTTTTTTTGAGACAGACTCTTGCACTGTCGCCCAGGCTGTAGTGCAGTGGCGCAATCTTGGCTCACTGCAATCTCTGCCTCCTGGGTTCAAGTAATTCTTCTGCCTCAGCCTCCTGAGTAGCTGGGACTACAGGAATGCACCACCACCCCCAGCTAATTTTTTTTGTTTTTTTAGTAGAGGCGGGTTTCACCATGTTGGCCAGGATGGTCTCGATCTCCTGACCTCGTGATCCGCCTGCCTCAGCCTCCCACAGTGCTGGGATTACAGGCATGAGCCACTGTGCCTGGCCCACTTTAATTTTTTAAATGCTGAGATTAGTTATTAGATGCACTTACTAATAATTAAAATGCCATATTTTCAAATGATTGATTAAAATAAAACATTATACTCTAACATGCAGTCTTGAAAAACAAAGGCAGTAGCAGGAACTGAACATTAAAAGTGATCCCATGCACGGGAAAAGCCTGGGAAAAAGCCACTCGGGACTGGCTGCCAGCTGCCATCATCGGATGCACTGCAACTGTGATCGTGAGTCCCACCTTGTGCATATCACCACCTCAGGTGCCATCCAGCGCGTTATGCCCCCTGTGTCTACAACCACAGTTACACATTATAAACCCAGTTACTCATTTTGTCGATGCAATGTTGTGGGTCACAAGGGAAATGGAGGCAAGAATCCTGATGGGTCTCTGTAATCTACTATCCATCAACCTTGCTAAAAAGAGGAAAATGCCGGCTGGGTGCTGTGGCTCACACCTGTAATCCTAGCACTTTAGGAGGCCGAGGCAGGCGGATCACGAGTTCAGGAGTTCGAGAAGAGCCTGGCCGATATGGTGAGACCCTGTCTCTACTAAAAATACAGAAATTAGACTGGTGTGGTGGATGGCGCCTGTAGTCGCAGCTACACGGGAGGCTGAGGCAGAGCAATCACTTGAACCCGGGAGGTCGAGGTTGCCGTGAGCCAAGATCGTGCCACTGCACTCCAGTCTGGGCAGCAAGAGGGCGACTCCATCTCACAAAAAAAAAGAAAAAAAGAGGGGAATGCCTTGCTGATATAGGTCACCAACAAGCAATGTATTCATAGCTGAATAGCACAGTCTGAGGATAATACTGAGCCCTGCCTTAAAGGCCATGACGAGAAATAAGGATGAATTACATGAATCATGCAAGACGGAGAGACTATTCTATTCTACCTGAGATAATCAGAGAGGAACAGACTTTTTTTAACAAACATATCTAAAGCCCAAATTAAATTAAAATACTATTCACTAGAATAATTCCCTTAGATGCAGAAGATAATTAATCTAGAAAATATTAAAGGATCTTATAAGTCTAAGTTCTGAAACCTTCGAAGGTAGCAGTACAGAACCAGAGGTATTATGGTATCAAATTTGCAGGAATCTAAAATATTTTCCCAGAAATAAAAACAAGACTGATCAAAAGGGAAAATCTCTCTGTTTCATAGAACATATGTTAGTACAAATATAGGTCTATGAATCACTAATATTTGGAGTTCTTAGATATTAAATACCTTACTAATATACAGCACAGTTTACTGTGCGTGTATTGAAGTAATTGCAGAAAGTAGAGAGTGACTTTATCCCTCCTGTTCTCATGAGTTACCATTTTTAAATTTATTTTTGAACCAGTTTACCATTTTTTTTTTTTTTGAGACGGAGTCTCACTTTTGTTGCCCAGGCTGGAGTGCAGTGGTGCGATCTAGGCTCACCCCAACCTCCACCTCCTGGGTTCAAGCGATTCTCCTGCCTCAGTCTCCCAAGTAGCTGGGATTACAGGCATGTGCCACCATGCCCAGCTAGTTTTGTATTTTTAGTAGAGACGAGGTTTCTCCATGTAGGTCAGGTTGGTCTTGAACTCCTGACCTCAGGTGAGCCACCCGCCTCAGCCTCCCAAAGTGGTGAGATTACAGGGGTTAGCCACTGCCTCCCGGCCAGTTTACTATTAAAACACAAAATCACTGGGTGCAGTGGCTCACACCTGTAACCCCAGCACTTTGGGAAGCTGAGGCAGACAGATCACAAAGTCAAGAGTTCGAGACCAGCCTAGCCAATATAGTGAAACCCCGTCTCTACTAAAAATACAAAAAGTAGCTGGGCATGATGGCGCATACCTGTAATCCCAACTACTCCGGAGGCTGAGACAGGAGAATCACTTCAACCTGGGAGGCAGAGGTTGCGGTGAGCTGAGATTGTGACACTGCAATCTAGCCTGGGTGACACAGCAAGAATCATCTCAAAAACAAAAACAAAACAACAAAACCCCACAAAATCAAGCTGGGTGTGGTGGCTCACACCTGTAGTCTTAGCACTTTATTTTTTATTTTTGTTATATATATATAATATATATTTTATTTATATTATATATATTTTATATATCATATATTATATATATAAGTAAAAATATATATGATATATAAATATGTATTATATAAAAATAAATATATATATATTTTTTTTTTTTTTTTTTACAGAGATGGGGTCTTGCTATGTTGCCAGGCTGGAGTGCAGTGGCTATTTACAGGTGCGATTCCACTACTGATCAGCTTGGGAGTTTTGACCTGCTCCATTTCTGACCTGGGCAGAATTCACCCCTCCTAGGGTAGGTTCACCCCTCCTTAGGCAACCTGGTGGTCCCCTGCTCCCAGGAGGTCACCATATTGATGCCGAACTTAGTGCAGACACCCGATCTGCATAGTGCCCTACAGCCCAGAACTCCTGGACTCAGGCTATCCTCCAGCCTTGGCCTCCTGAGTAGCTGGGACTACAGGCATGCGCCACTGCACCCGGCATCTTGGCACTTTAGGAGGCTAAGAATGGATTGCTTGAGCCCAGGAGTTCGACACTAGCCTGGACAAAACCCCATCTCTACAAAAATTACAAAAAATTAGCCAGGTGTGGTGGTGCATGCCTGTGGTCCCAGCTATCTGGGAGGCTGAAATGGAAGGACCACCTGAACCTGGGAGGTTGAGGCTGCAGGGAGCCATGATCCCGCCACTGCACTCCAGCCTGGGCAACAACGTGAGATCCTGTATCAAAAATAACAACAATAATATTTTTAAAATAAAATCAGGACTTTTTATCATGCTATAGAATTTTGTAGCACCATAATTTCAGAGTCCATTTTTTACTCTCCCCTTTTTTGCATTTATATGATATACAAATTTCCTATTAATAAGACGCTTCTAACCAATAGCCAGGTATAATACTCTACCTTCCTTATAAAGCTCAGTATTGTAAAGCATGCGTCTAATTAAACATTTTTGATTTTGTGATTAAAAGCCTCATTTTTTGAGACATTTCTGAGACTAACCCTACAGACATAACCTGGTGGTGTGAGTTACTCACAGATTCTCAACGTCTTTTTTATTTTTTATTATTATTAATTTACTTACTTAACTTTTTTTCTTGAGACAGAGTCTCGTCACCCAGGCTGGAGTATAGTGGTATGATCTCAGCTCACTGCAACCCTCACTGCCCAGGTTCAAGTGATTCTCCTACCTCAGCCTCCTGAGTAGCTGGGATTACAGGCATCCACCACCACACCCGGCTAATTTTTGTATTTTTAGTAGAAAAGGGATTTCACCGTGTTGACCAGGCTGGTCTGGAACTCCTGATCTCAGGTGATCCAGCAGCCTCTGCCTCCCAAAGTCCTGGGATTGCCACAAGCCTCTGTGCCCAGGCTTCAAAGTCTTAAATGCCTACCTGCTGTAGGGACCCCACACAGAACTGGGTTATGCTATCACCAGAGACTCAAATTCAAGAAGTTCTTATTGAGGTGGGGTTTGCTGTGCAGTTCAAGTGCATGATGCTACTGCATGGAAAAAACATCCAGTGTAGGGAGTTGCCCGGCCTGGAAAAAAGAATGACTCATACACTGTGAGGTGCTGCTGGAATCAATGGGGCCTCAGCGGCAAGCCTGGAGGGGTGCTGTAGAGAGAGTGGGCATTGGTGGGTGCAGCAGGCGCCTGCATTTCAGAGCCCAGACCAGGGGCAGCAGTGGGGTGTGAGGAGTACCTGCTGAAGAGATGTGGGTGGGGAGGCCCGTGTCTGGGCTGGCGGCTCCTTCCTAGTCAAGCCTGCTAAGGATTTCCAAGTAGCATTGAAGACATCAAAGCCCAGCACGTCCTCTGGCTGTTGAGAAGAACCAAAGTCCAATGGCTTGAGGATGACAGTGCCACAGCGACTGATGGAGGAGGCACGTGGGTCTGGTGGTATGGGGCAGTCCTTGGATGACATGGGGAGCCAGCACAGGGCTGCGTTGACCAAGAATAGTAGCTGTGACTCTGTCCTACCCCTTCTGAAGGCAGTTGTGCACTGTGACCAGATGAACTGACAGGGATGACTGGGCTGGATTTGGGCAAACCAGTGAGTGGTGAAGGGCTGTCCCTGTTAGATGCCTGTGGAATTGTCATTTCTCTCCGCACTGGGAAAATCAAAGCCATTTGTCATTAGGGCACTGCAGTATTGTCACTTGGGTATCATTCCTAACATGTAAACCCATGGATAGATGGAGAAAATTGGGATTTAACATATAGAATTCTTGAAGTGGCTGCTGTTCATATTCTGGTGTTCAGCTGTGAGCAATTTTTCTTTTGTGAAGCGGGCCATCCTAACCTGTGAGTTGAGTGGATGCAAGTGGTGTTTAATCTTCAGCTGCAGTTTTTTGTTGAGCTTACAGGTGCCTAAGTGCTCGACCATCTTCACATGTTGTCATCATACAATGTGCCCCTTAGAGCTGGAGGTGACATGAGTACAGGCACAGGGACAATGGTGACCTGAACATAGTGTGCTACTGTTGATGGCAACTCTACATACTCCATCCAACTTCCCCAAATACTCTAGTCCTTTTAAAACCTCTGGGTCAGCTAGGCACTGAGACAGACCTGCAACACAGACAAGGCTTTTTTTTTTTTTTTTTTTTTGACAGCCAGTCACCCAGGCTGAAGTGCAGTGACGTGATCTCAGCCCACTGCAACCTGTGCCTCCCAGGTTCAAGCAACTCTCACCCTCCTAAGTGGCTGGGACTACAGGTGCACGCCACCACGCCCAGCTAATTTTTGTATTTTTAGTAGAGACAGGGTTTCACCATGTTGGCCAGGTTGGTCTTGATCTCTTGATCTTGTGATCCGCCCGCCTCGGCCTCCCAAAGTGCTGGGATTACAGGCCTGGCTAATTTTTGTAGTTTTTTTTTTTTTAGTAGAGACAGGATTTCACCATGTTGGCCAGACTGGTCTTGAACTCCTGACCTCGTGGTCCGCCAGCCTCGGCCTCCCAAAGTGCTGGGATTACAGGCATGAGCCACCGCGCCCAGCCTTGTCATTACTTTTTAAGAGTGTAAGGAGTTCCAAAACAAAACCTTTGAGAATCACTGTAGCAGAGGACTCAGTGAGTTGGAAGGGTATCTTCTGACCCTTCCATCTAGTGAAGAGCACTGTGTTGGCCAAGAGTGTGTTTGTTTGCTTGTTAATTACAGAAGTCAAGCTCTGCCTCAGCAGGGCTGGCCCCACTGCCCCACAGACCAGACACAACAGCTGCACGCTGGCCTCCACGCTATGACACCATCCCTGCCTCCTGCAAGGATTTTTATCCGATTTCTCTCCCAAGAAAGCTCAAGCCTTTCTCTTCTCAAAGACTGCCCTAAGCAGCTCTTCTGGCTCTGTTGCTACACATTTAGTTAAAAGAAGTGTCATATTTGAAGCAATACCATGTTCTTTCTGTAGCCTTAAAATAATTCATTATCCAGACGGTCATGATGGCTCACGTCTATACCCCTAGCACTTTGGAAGGCCGAGGTGGGAGGATTCCTTGAGCCCAGGAGTTCCGGACAAGCCTGGGCAGCGTGGTGAGACCTCACCCCTACAAAAAAACACAAAAACTAGCCAGGCATGGTGGACCAGTCCCAGCTACTCCGGAAGCTGAGGTGGGAGAGTCCCTTGAGCCCAGGAGACAGGTTGCAGTGAGCCGAGATTTCACCACTGCACTCCAGCCTGGACAACAGAGCAGGACTCTGTCTCAAAAAAAAAAAAATTATTCTCGAAAGTTCAAAATTCTTCTAAATCTGGCAAGTAAATGGTACAAATTTCAGGTTTGATGGATGTAAATAATAACAACCTGTAGAACATAACAGAATTAGATAATCCTATATGCTTTATACTATTTAACTTGTGACCAATTTATGTAGAGACTCCCCGTGGATTTTACTGACATTTCAAGCTTCAGTTTCAAGCATTTGACATGTCCAAAATAGTGCTCAACATATACACTGAACATAAGGCTGCTCAATATCTTTGTGTTGGTTTAACAAGGAATCCACAAATAGTAGGTGCCCATATGGTTCAAGAACAGAGTAAGCTATGCCATTCAAGGGTGTTATGTTGCTTTGTTTTGTTATGTTATGTTTTGGAGGGTGGGAGACATAATGCATATTTGACTTAATAGAAATTTGCCAAATATTTCTTGTTTCTAAGTGACTGCGTAGGCTCAACAGCACCTTCCCGGAAAACACAGATATAAAAAGAAATAACTAAAAGAACACATTGCCGTTTGCAGGTGGCTTGATTTAAAAAAACAAAACAAAACAAAACACCTACTCTCCTCTCCATGGAAACGGCATGCCAGAAAATTTTGTGGACCCTTGAAATGAGCACACATCTCACTTGCAAAAGCGCATCACCAGCTCCCTCTGCTGTTTCCTGGTTTGATTTAGAACTCAGAGAGGCTATAGTACTTTCTTGACTAAAATACTATGTAGAGCTCAGGATAATTATATTCTAGATTAGACATAGGCAAGCACATCAATATCAGTACATTCTGTGGTATATGTCAAAGTGAAGGAAATCAAATCATTAAATACATTTGCATCGGAATATTTCTGCATGCTCTCTTATTGTCTTAGTGTCTCAAAGAAATAAGACTTGTAACAGTTATCTTTTTTTTTTTTTTAAATAGAGAGGGTGTTTCTCCATGTTAGCTAGGCTGGTCTCGAACTCCTGACCTTAGGTGATGGGCCCACCTCGGCCTCCCAAAGTGCTGAGATTACAGGTGTGAGCCACCGCACCCGGCCAACAGTTATGTAGTGTAAACTCCCATGACCTAGAAAAGAAACATGCAAAAAATCTACTCAACAAAATTCAGATGATCTCTGAAAAAGATAAGCATGGAAGATCAGAGCCGAACAACTAAATTCCATTTAGGGAGTTCTAAAACCTTTTGTCCTGGTTTTTGTTGTTGTTTGTTTGTTTTTGTTTTTTGAGACGGAGTCTAGCACTATCGCCCAGGCTGGAGTGCAATGGTGCAATCTCGGCTCACTGCAACCTCCGCCTTCCGGGTTGATGTGGTTCTTCTGCCTCCGCCTCCAGAGTAGCTGGGATTACAGGCGTGTGCCACCACACCCGGTTAATTTTTTGCATTTTTTTTAGTAGAGACGAGGTTTCGCTATGTTGGCCAGACTAGTCTCGAACTCTTGACCTCGTGATCTGCCTGCCTCGGCCTCCCAAGGTGCTGGGATTATAGGTGTGAGCCATCGCGCCCGACCTGTTTTGTATTTTCAGTTTTTACCGTGTTTGTCAGGATGATCTTAATCTCCTGACTTTGTGATCCACCTGCCTGGGTCTCCCCAAAGTGCTGGGATTACAGGTGTGAGCCACTGCTCCCACCCATGCGTGGGGTTTTATAGAGGAGCTTGAGAAGGCAGTGTCTGATTTACATAGGCAGGAGAGATTGGTCAAACAGGTATGCCGTTTGCATAGAGTGTGAAGAAGCTGGCCATCCCACCCTAATCTTTTATATGCAGATAGGGTCTCTACCTGGCTGGCACCAGGTTGCCTGCTTCTTTACTGCACACATGGTTGACAAACAGAACGGAAGATGGCGCGTCCGTGCTGAACATGCCTAGCCCCCAGGTAGCCTTTTCCTATTAGCACAGCTACCGGCATTCACCTGTGCAAGCTTCCAGCTTGCTTGTGTGCGTCTGCAGCTCGATTTTACCGGCTGCTCTTGGTTAGAAAACAAATGATTTGGGGCCTGCTCTTCATTAAAAGGAAAGCCTTACTGAGGAGTCTTACCCTCACTATCTGCTTAAATAATTTCTTTGTAGCTCCTGTTTCAATAACAGCTGCTATGTGATTGTTTGTGCTACAGGTTAGTTATCTGAATTAATCAATAATATTACTGATTAATAAATAAAAGGAATAATGAAAGGAAACTATTATGTGAAAAATGGGCATCCATTGGACAATTTAAAAATAATGTTTCTGCTGGGTGTGGTGGCTCACACCTGTAATCCCAGCACTTCGGAAGGCCAAGGCAGGAGGATTACCTGAGGTCAGGAGTTTGAGACCATCCTAGGCAACATAGTAAGATCCTGTCTCTACAAAAAAATAAGAAAATTAGCCAGGCATCGTGGTGCAGCTGCAGTCGTTAACTACTCAGGAGGCTGAGGTAGGAGGATTACTTGAGCCCAGGAGATTGAGGCTAGAGTTAGCTATGATTGCATCACTATACTCTAACTTAGGTGACAGAGAAAGTCTTTGTCTCTTAAAGAAAATGAATAATAGTGTCGGGCACTGTGGCTCACACCTGTAATCCCAGCACTTTGGGTGGCCAAGGCAGGCAGATCATAAAGTGAGGAGTTCGAGCCTGGCCAATATGGTGAAACCCCATCACTACTAAAATTACAAAAATTAGCCCAGCATGGTGGCACTTGCCTGTAATCCCAGTGACTTGGGAGGCTGAGACAGAAGAATTGCTTGAACCTGGGAGGCAGAGGTTGCAATGAGCTGAGATCATGCCACTGCACTTCAGCCTGGGCGACAGAGTGAGACTCCATCTCAAAAAAAAAAAAAAGAGTAGCCTAGGCCTGGTGGTTCATGCCTGTAATCCCAGCACTTTGGGAGGCTGAGGCAGGTGGATCACCTGAGGTCAGGAGTTCAAGACCAGCCCGACAAACATGGAGAAACCCTCTACACACACACACACACACAAAATTAGCCTGGCATGGTGACACATGCCTGTAATCCCAACTACTCAGGAGGCTGAGGCAGGAGAATCACTTGAACCTGGGAGGCAGAGGTTGCGATGAGCTGAGATCGGGACATTGCACTCCAGCCTGGGCAACAAGAGCAAAACTCCATCTCAAAATAATAATAATAATAAAATAATAATGTATGTGTGTTTTGTTGGTTGTTGTTTTAAGACAGGGTCTCACTCTGTTGCCCAGGCTGGAGTACAGGGACACAATCTCAGCTCACTGCAACATCTGCCTCCTGGTCTCAAGTGATCCTCACCTCAGCCTCCTGACTAGCTGGGACCACAGGTGTGCACCACTATGCCCAGCTAATATTGTCTATATTTTTGTAGAGATGGGGTTTCATCATGTTGCCCAGGCCGGTCTCCTCAGCTCCCGTGATCAGCCCACTTGGCCTCCCAAAGTGCTGGGGTTGCAGGCATGAGCCTGCTCAGCCTAAAATAATAATGTTTTGAGGGGAATTTCTTTAAATTATTTTTATGTTTAGCACCAGTTACGGAGTTCCTCATTTGCACACTTTATCTACTGGAACTCAGAAGATAGAGTTTACTAAATCTACGCCTTGACAATACCAATTCAAACTTCTTTCAGTTCACTAATATAAGGAACAAGATCCCACATGGAGAAATAAAGAACAATTATCAAAGACAAATTGTAAACATCATTGAAACTTAAACAAGAAAAGGTCATGGGGGGGTGGGAAGAAAAGGTCACATAACATTAGCTTCTTCCTCAGACTTTGAAAAAAAAGCAATTGTTATTAAAAAATTTTTAGATCGAGAGAGATCCGAGATGGCCAATTAGCAACAGCTCAGGATTGTAGCTCCCAGTGAAAGCACAGAGAGTGAGTGGACGCCACAATTTCAGACAAATTTCTGTGGCCCACAAACTGGGAGCTACCCAGCGGAGGAGCCACACGGGTTGCCAGCGCAACTCTTTCAGCCAGTGTGGCTGTTTTGCCAATGCCCCGGCATGGGGCAGCGCTTCTTAGTGTGGAGTATATGGGACTGGGTGCCCTTTGAGTCGGGCTTGGCTGGTCCCATCCCCACAAGGAGAACAGCAATTGGAAGCACTGAGGACTGAGAGTTTCACAGTAAGCACAGCTGAACCCGGGAAGGCCTAGCTCTGTGGGGAAGGGGCGTCCGCCAAAGGAAAACTAAGAAACAGAAAAAATGTCATCACCAGGTGGAGAGATCCAAGATGACCAATTAACAACAGCTCAGGATTTTAGCTCCCAGTGAAAGCACAGAGAGCGAGTGGATGCCGCAATTTCAGACGAATTTCTGTTGCACACAAACTGGGAGCTACCCAGCGGAGGAGTCACACGAGTAGCCAGTGGGACCCTTTTGGCTGGCGCAGCTGTTTTGCCTGCACCCTGGCTTGGCGCAGCACTTCTCAGTGCGGAGTATATGTGACTGGGTGCCCCTTGAGTCGGGCTCAGCTGGTCCCATCACCACAAGGAGAACAGCAATTGGAAGCGCTGAGGACTGAGAGTTTCACAGTAAGCACAGCTGAACCCGGGAAGGCCTAGCTCTGTGGGGAAAGGGCGTCCAC
>CAUYLG010013175.1:0-13744 GCA_963573385.1 Cacajao melanocephalus | reverse complement strand
TTTGTAATTGCTGACTTTCAGATTGGGTCTGAGTGGACGTCCGGCTTGTTGGTGATGAAGTTTTTTCTGTTTCTTAGTTTTCCTTCGGCGGACGCCCTTTCCCCACAGAGCTAGGCCTTCCTGGGTTCAGCTGTGCTTACTGTGAAACCCTCAGTCCTCAGTGCTTCCAATTGCTGTTCTCCTTGTGGGGATGGGACCAGCCAAGCCCGACTCAAGGGGCACCCAGTCCCGTATACTTTGCACTGAGAAGCGCCGTGCCGCGCCAGCCAAAAGAGTCGTGCTGGTGACCTGTGTGGCTCCTCCACTGGGTAGCTCCCAGTTTGTGGGCAACAGAAATTCGTCTGAAATTGCGGCATCCACTCACTCTCTGCACTTTCACTGGGAGCTACAATCCTGAGCTGTTGCTAATCGGCCATCTTGGATCTCTCTCTGCCCCGTGAATTTTTTCTGTTTCTTGGTTTTCCTTTGGCGGACGCCCCTTGCCCACAGAGCTGGACCTTCCCAGTTCTGCTGTGTTTGCTGTGAAACTCTCAGTCCTCAGCATTTCCAATTGCTGTTTTCCTTGTGGGGATGGGACCAGCTGAGCCTGACTCAGAGGGCACCCCATCCCTTATACTCCGCACCGAGAAGCGCCGTGCTGGGGCGCCGGCAAAACAGCCGCGCCGGCCAAAAAAGTTGCACTGGAGACCCGTGTGGCTCCTCCGCTGGGAATCTCCTGGTCTGTGGGCAACAAAAATTCTTCTGAAAGTGCGGTGTCCGCTCGCTCTCTGCGCTTTCACTGGGAGCTACAATCCTGAGCTGCTACTAATTGGCCATCTTGGCTCGCTCTCTCCTTTCTCAGTGTATTTCTTAGTGTACTTCTTCCCATAGAAAGTTGGGGGCCCAGAGGTCTCTTCATTTGCATTGTCTTATCTTTTTTTTTTTTTTTTTTTTAAAAAAGGTGTCTTTGTCACCCAAGCTGGAGTGCAGTGACGCAATTTCGGCTTACCACAACTTCTGCCTCCTGAGTTCCAGCAATTCTCATGCCTCCAACTCCTGAGTAGCTGGGACTAGAGGCATGCATTACCATGCCTAGCTAGTTTTTATATTTTTAGTAGAGGTCGGGTTTCACCATGTTGACCAGGCTGGTCACGAACCCCTGACCTCAGGTGATCGGCTCGCCTTGGCCTCCCAAAGTGCTGAGATTATAGGTGCGAGCCACTGCACCCAGCTTTTTCTTTTCTTTTCTTTTCTTTTGAGATGTAGTCTCATTCTGTCGCCCAGGCTGGAGGGCAGGGGTGTGATCTTAGCTCACTGTAACCTCCGCCTCCTGGGTTCAAGTGACTCTCGAGTCTCCGCCTCTCAAGTATCTAGGATTACAGACATGTACCACCACTCCGCCTCCCAAGTATCTAGGATTACAGACATGTACTCAGCTAGCTAATTTTTAAATTTTTTAGTAGAGACAGGGTTTCACCTTCTTGGCCACGCTGGTCTCAAACTCCTGACCTCACGTGATCTGCCTGCCTCAGCCTCCTACAGCACTGGGATTACAGGCATGATCTGTCGTGCCTTGCCTGTTGTATCTTTTAATCCAGCTGCTGCAACTTTCTTTCAGATGTTTTGGATTTTCTATGAATCTGTCTTGGTTCATTTCATGTCCCAAAAGTTGTATCTATCACACACTTTAAGACCTTTCTACTTTGGTTATGTCACACTACTGTGACATAATTTCCTTAAACTTAGGGGCCCTGTTGTTTAGCTGAGAGAATCTACTAGGCATGGCCTTAAATCTTAGAATTTCAAAGGAATTTACTGCCCCACCCTTGATGTGATATTTACACTTAGGGCATTTTTTTTCATGCTCCAAAATCCAAAAGCGTTTTTAAAAATTTATTCTTTTTAAATAATAGAGATGGGGTCTTGCCATCTTGCCTAGGCTGGTCTCGAACTCCCAGGCTCAATCAGTCCTCATACCTCAGTTTCTAAAGTGCTGGGATTACAGGCATGTGCCACTGTACCTTGCCAGATTTTTTGTTTTAGAAAATAGCCTTGGTGGGGCAAGGTGGCTCAAGCCTGTAATCCCAGCACTTTTTTGAGAGACCAAAGCAGGCGGATCACCTGAAGTCAAGAGATTGAGACCATCCTGGCCAACTTGGTGAAACCCCATCTCTACTAAAAATACGAAAATTAGCTGGGCATGGTGGCAGGCGCCTGTAATCCCAGCTATTTGGGAGGCTGAGGCAGGAGAATGGCTTGAACCACAGAGGTAGAGGTTGTAGTGAGCCGAGATCACACCACTGTACTCCAGCCTGGGCAACAGAGTGAGACTCCATCTCAAAAAAAAAAAAGAAAATAGCCTTTTGATTGGGTGCGTGGCTCACACCGAATCCCAGCACTTTGGGAAGCGGAGCTGGGTGGATCATGAGGTTAGGAGTTCAAGACCAGCTTGACTAACATAGTGAAACCCCATCTCTGCTAAAAATACAAAATATCATTCAGGAGTGGTGGCAGGTGCCTGTAATCTCAGCTACTTCGGAGGCTGAGGCAGGAGAATCACTTGAACCCAGGAGGCAGAGGTTGCAGTGAGCCAAGATCTCGACACAGCACTCCAGCCTGGGTGACAGTGTGAGACTCCATCTCGGAAAAAAAGAAAAAGAAAATAGCCATCCTAATGATTGTGAAGTGGTATCTTGTGGTTTTGATGTGCATTTTTCTAATGATTAGTGATGTTGAGCATCTTTTCATGTGATTATTGGTCCCTTGTATATATTCTTTGGGGAAATGTTTGAATATTCAAGCCTTTTGCCCATTTTTTAGTTGGATTGTTTTTTGTTTTTCAGTTTGTAGGACTTCTTTATATATTCTGGGTGTTAACTCTTTAGATAGATATTTGCAAATATATTCTCCTCCTAATCTGTAGGTTCCCTTTTCATTCTGTTGATAGTGTTTTTTTTGGCGGGGTGGGGGGGGTGGGGGGGTGGGAATGAGTCTCACTCTGTCGCCCAGGCTCCAGTGCAGTGATGTGGTTTTGGTTCACTCCATCCTCCACCTCCCAGGTTGTAGCGATTCTCCTGTGTCTACCTCCTAGTAGCTGGGATTACAGGCGTACGCCACCATGTCCGGATAATCTTTGTATTTTCAGTAGAGACAGGGTTTTGCCATGTTGCTCAGGCTGGTCTTGAACTCCTGACTTCAAGTGATCCACCCACCTTGGCCTCCCAAAGTGCTGGGATTACAGGCGTGAGCCGCTGCTCCCGGCCTTATATGCAGTCTTGAGAAGGCTAAGGGATGCCTAGATAGCTAGTAAAACATTACTTCTAGGTGTGTCTGTGAGGCTGTTTTTGGAAGAGATTAGCATTTGAATCAGTAGACTTGAGTAAAGAAAGATCCACCCTCACCAGTGTGGGCCAGCATCATCCAATCAGCTGAGGGTCTGAATAAAATAAAAAGGTGGAGGAACGGAGAATACTGCCTCAGCTTGAGCTGAGACATTTGTTTTCTCTTTTCCGTGGACATCAGAGCTCCTGTTCTGGCCTTTGGACGCTGGTAATACTGCCTCACCTCCACCTCTGGTTCTTAGGTAGACCTTTGGACTCTGACTGGATTATGCTATAAGCTTTCCGTGAGCCAGTTCTTATGATAAATCTCGTCTCATATATATATATATATATATATATATATATATATATATATATATGAGATTATATATATGTAATTGTTTCTGTTTCTCTCGAAAACCTGGTCTAATACATTGTTCAAAAGTTGAGGCAAAATAATAGTTTCCAGATAAGCAAACAGAGAATTTGTTAGCAGTCTTGGCTTACTAAAGGAAGTCCTTTAAGCTGAAAGGATGTGGTACCAGATGGTAACTTGAAGAAAAAGAGCAGAAGTTAATTTCAGAGGTAAACATGAAGGACAGTAAGTAAATGTTTCTTTTATTATCTTAACTGAATTAAAAGCATTTGCAGGCTGGGCATGGTAGCTCACATCTGTAATTGCAACACTTTGGGAGGCTGAGGCAGGCTTGCTTGAGCCCCACAAGATGGAGGTTGCAGTGAGCTGTGTTTGTGCCACCAGACTCTAGCCTGGGTGACAGAGTAAGATGCTGTCTCAAAAAAAGGAGGGGATTCGCATAAAACAATAATTATAAAATTGTTTAAGACACCAGAAGGCAATAAAAATGGAACAGAAGAACAAAATTAAAAATATTAGTGTGTTAAGAGACACCATTAAGAAGTAGAAAACACAGTCTGGGTGACATGAGAGAAAGTAGTTGCAAATCAAATAATCATTTAGATAAAGGGTATTCAAAATACATGAAGAAGGCCAGGTGCAGTGGCTCACGCCTGCAATCCCAGCACTTTGGGAGGCTGAAGTGGGCGGATCACTGGAGGCCAGGAGTTAAAGACCAGCCTGGCCAACATGGTAAAACCCTGTGTCTACTAAAAATAGAAAAACTAGCCAGGCATGGTGGTGCATGCCTCTAATCCCAGCGTCTCTGGAGGCTAAGGCAGGAGAACTGCTTGAATCTGGGAGGCAGAGGTTGTAGTAAGCTGAGATTGTGCCACTGTACTCCAGCCTGAGCAACAGAGTGAGACCCTGTCTCAAAACAAAAAATTATACACACACACACACACACACACACACACACACGGTCTTATATCTCTGTAAGACATACAACCCAAGTAAAAAATGGGCTTATGATTTGAATATATATTTCACCAGAGAATATGAATAATTAATAAGCACATTAAAAAATGATCAGCACCATTAGTAATTAGGGAAAGGCTAATTGAAGCCACAGTGATATACTACTTGATCATACTGGCTGAAAGAAAAAGAACAGGCAATAAAAAGTATTGATAAAAATATGGACACATTGAAATCCTTTATACATTGCTGTGGGAAATCTAAGATAGTACAGCATTTTTTTTTTTTTTTTTTTGGAGACAGAGTTATCCTGTTGTTATCCAGGCTGGAGCAATGGCACAATGCAACCTCCGCTTCCTGGGTTTAAGCAATTCTCCTTCCTCAGCCTCCTGAGTAGCTGGGATTACAGGCACCCACCACCACGCCTGATTAATTTTTATATTGTTAGTAGAGACGGGGTTTCACCATGTTGGCCAGGCTGGTCTCGAACTCTGACCTCAGGTGATTCGCCTCCTTTGGCCTCCCAAATTGCTGGGATTAAAGGAGTGAGCCACCGCGCCTGGCTGGTACAACCATTTTGGATAACAATTATGATCAATTTCTTGAGAAATGAAACATATTTATTCCTTTTTTTTCTTTTTGTTTTTTGAATAAAGACTAGGCCTTACCATGTTGCCCAGGCTGTTCTCGAACTCCTGGACTCAAGTGATCCTCTTGCCTCAAGTCCCCCAAGGTGCTGAGATCACAGGCATGAGTGCCACTGCACCAGCCGAAAACATATTTCTGTCCAAAGACTTGTTTGAGAATGATCTTAGCAGCATTCTTCTTAATAGGCAAAAATTGGAAGCAGTCTAAATGTCTATCACCTGGTGGATGAATAAACAAAATATTCATGCACTGGAATATTTTATAGTGATAACAAGAAACAAACTATGGATCCATGCTACAAACTACAGAAGCATGGATAAGCTTCAAACAAGGCTGAGGAAAAGAAACCAGATCACAAAGATGACATACAAAATTTTGTTTTATAGAATTATATGGATCGTATATTAAAAGGAAAACTACAGAGATAGCAAAAAGAGTGGTTGTTTGAGGCTAGGGATCATCATGGGGATTGATTGCAGGTGGGCATAAGGTCTCTTTTGGGGGTGACATGTAAAACTGAATTGTGATGATTATACAGCTTTATAAATTTACTGAAATGTCATAGAAATGTATACTTTGGACCAGTGAATTATATGTATGTGAATTATACCATAATAAGGCTGTGTTTAAAATGCTATACACCCGCCTGGGTGTGGCGGCTCATGCCTGTAATCCCAGCGCTTTGGGAGGCTTGAGATGGGAAGATCACTTGAGCCGTAACAAAATGAGACCCATCTCTATAAGAAAAACAAAAATAAAAAATTAGCCAGGTGTGGTTGTGTGCACCAGTGGTCCCAGCTGCTCGGGAGGCTTTCTTTTAACTGTCTTTAAAAGAAAAAAAAAAAAAAAAGCAGCTACAGATAGATGAAATTCCACCACAATGACGGATTTAAAATTATTACCAATTTTCTTTGTTTGTTTGTTTGAGATGGGGGTCTCACTCTGCTGCCCAGACTGGAGTGCAGTGGCGCTATCATAACTCATTGCAGCCTTGACCTCTCTGGGCTCAGGTGATCCTCCCACGTCAGCCTCCATGTAGCAGATACTACAGACTTGTGCCAATATGCCCAGCTAATTTTTTTGTATTTTTTGTGGAGGCAGAGTTTTACCATGTTGCCCAGGCTGGTCTCAAACTTATGGGCTCAAACAGTCTGCTCACCTCAGCCTCCCAAAGGGGTAGGATTACAGGCATGAGGCATCATACCTGGCCACAATGTTTTCTCAACAAGAAATTTTAGGCTGGGCGCAGTGGCTCACGCCTGTAATCCTAGCACTTTGGGAGGCCATGGCGGGTAGATCACCTGAGGTCAGGAGTTCGAGACCAGCCTGATCAACATGGTGAAACACTGCCTTTACTAAAAATACAAAATTAGCTGGGCATGGTGGCGCATGCCTGTAATCTCAGTTGCTTAGGAGGCTGAGGCAGGAGAATCACTTGAACCAGGGAGGCGGAGGTTGTAGTAAGCCGAGATCGTGGCATTGCAGTCCAACCTGGGCAGTGAGTGAAACTCTGTCTCAAAAAAACAAAAAAAAACGAAGAAATTTTATGTGGTGAACATCCCTTGAAATAAATGGGCTATAAACTGGATTTTCAAACTTTTGTTTTTTTAAATATTTTAATTGTTATTTTATTGTAGTATAATTCTGTCTGTTGGTATGCTGATATCAGTTACATCTTATTTGCTAAATGGGTAACATCCAATTTATTAAATATTTTTATTGCCTTTTTTTTTTTTCCAAGGCACTGTGCTATAGAGATACAAAGTAAAAAAGCCACAAAAGGCTGCTGGGAATTTACAGTAAAAAAGATGGGAGGGATTAGAGTACTTCCAGATTCCTACGGTATAAATAACATTCATTGATTCAGCGATTCCTAGGCACTGTGTGAGTTGCTGACTATATTTTGGTGAACAAAACAGACAAGGTCCCTTTCCTCTCAGAGCTTACAGTCTGGTAACACCAGTGTAGAAGTGGTATTCTGAGCTTTGGGATGCTTTGAGGTTTCATAGGAGAAGGAACAGTCATATCCATTTAACGAGATTGAGAAAGACATCATGGAATGGGTAGTAAGTGCAATGGGCATTAATCTCTTTCTATTGACAGAGTAGGCAGGTTTCATTGCACAGGTACTCTAAAGAAATTAGCATGAACAAAAAAGCAAGAGCTTGTTTGAGAAGAAGCAAATGGTCCTCAGGTTCTATCTTATTTGTTTTCCCCCTGTTGTTTATACTTCACTATATATCATTAAATCAAAGATGCCATGAATTATAAACTGCAATATTATTTTATACATAGATGCTTTTGATTTTAATTGTAAGATGCATCCTGATTTCATAGATGCTAGAATGTGAAAATACTTGTACCTATAAAATTTCTGGGCTAAAATACATGTAACATAATATTTATAACTTTTTTTTTTTTTTTTTTTTTTTTGAGACAGAGTCTTGCTCTGTCATCAGGCTGGAGTGCAGTGGCGTGATCTTGGCTCACTGCAACCTCTGCCTTCTGAGTTCAACTGATTGTCCTGTCTCAGCCTCCCGAGCAGCTGGGACTACAGGTGCATGCCACAACGCCCAGCTAATTTTTGTATTTTTGGTAGAGGCAGGGTTTCACCAAGTTGGCCAGGATGGTCTCAATCTCTTGACCTCATGATCTGCCCACCTCAGCCTCCCAAGGTGCTGGGATTATAGGTGTGAACCACTGCGCCTGCCCATCTTAACTATTTTTAAATATACGTTACGCAGTTCAGTAGTATTAAGTTCAATCTTCAGAACTCTTCATCTTGAAAAACAAAACATTGTTAAGATAAAAATAAAGTGTAGTAGTCTCTGTTATCCATGAGGAATATGTTCCAGGACCCCCAATGGAAGCCTAAAATTGCGTATAGTATAGAACCCTATGTGTACTATGATTTTTTTTCTATACTTATGTACCTATGATAAGGTGTTATTTATAAATTGGGCACAGTAAGAGATTAACAAAAAAAACCCTAATAATAAGATAGAACAGTTATAACACTATGCTGTAATAAAGTTGTGCGAATGTCTCTCTCTTTTACTCACCTGTTTTCAGAGTGTGGCTGACCATGGACCATAGAAAGGAAAACCACTGATAAGGGTGGACTTAGGAAGTTTTAGCAAGTTTAGCTGTATATGTATTAGTAAGTTTAGCTGCATATGTCAGAGACCCAAGTTAAGTGGCTTAAATATTTAAGTTAATTTTCTTTCATACATAAAGTCCGGATGTAGACAGTTTTTACTGGCATGATATCCCTGGAATCATCTGCAGACTTTTTCGTTTTCTGCTTGTCTTTAAAACTGTGGCCTTCAACTTCATGATACAAGATGGAGTTACATTCCACTGCAAATGTACATAGAAAAAAAAAAAAAAGAAAAGGTGGAGTTCCAGTCATCCTAATCCTATTCTAAGCAGCAGAATTGAGAAAGGGGGAAAGAAAGGACATAACCTCTCTCTTTTTTTTTCTTTTTTTAAATTCATAACCTCTCTCTTTAAGTACTATCCTAAAATTGTATATAGCACTTTTTCTTACAACCCACTGGTCAACACTTAGTTACTGAAGCATACTCAGCTGCAAGGGAAACAGTCTTCTTTCCACACAGCCATGTGCTAGCTAAAAATTGGGAATTCTGTATATAATCTATAAAGCTTGAATAATATCAGTCAGATATTTTAATTTCTTGTTTAGTACTTGGTAGATTTAATTTGAGCAGTAGGGGTCGCTGTTGAACAAGTATTTATTTCTTTCCTATTTTTTTGTTTTGTTTTGTTTTGGTTTTGGTTTTTATTTTTGGGACAGAATTCCACTCTGTTGCCCAGACTGGAGTGCAGTGGTGCAATCTCGACTCACTACAACCTCTGCCTCCTGGGTTCGAGCGATTCTGATGCCTCAGCCTCCCAATTAGTTGGGACTACAGGTGCACACTACTACGCCTGGCTGATTTTTGTATGTTTTTAGTAGAGATAGAGTTTCACCATGTTGACCGGTCAACTCCTGAGCTCAAGTGATCTGCCTGCCTCAGCCTCCCAAAGTGCTGGGATTACAGGTGTGAGCTACTGTGCATGGCCATTTCTTTCCTATTTTTTTTTTCTTTTTTTGCTGCTTTCTCTAGACTGCTCAGCAGGATCCTTTTTTTAAAAAAAAAATGTGTTTATTTTTTCAGACATGAGGTCTTGCTATCTTTTGCAGGCCAGACTTTGGAACTTGTGAGATCAAGCGATCCTCCCCCATCAGCCTACCAAGTAGCTGGGACTGCTGGCATACACCACTGCACCTGACTCTCCTAGTTTCTTTGTTCAACCTGTCTGCCCTTTTCCACCCAAACTCTGGCTTTAGAGCCTCCGGAAGTGATTTCTTGGTTCCTGTTTATTTACTAAGCATTTAAATTAAATTTATTACGTTAGTAAACAGATCCCCCAAATGTGTCAAACTGAGATTTAAAAACTGATAGGAAAGGCAAAAGTAATACACACCCAAACACAAACTGCTTAATATTCAGGAACTCTATTAAATGATATAATTCTAAATTGGTACAAGTGGCTTCAAAGTTGTTTCCTCAGTGATGTAAATTATAGAAAAACTGATAATTTTATACAGATCAACAATACACTAATGTATATGAACCAAGTTGCTTAGCTTTCTGAAAACCAGAATATTGAAGAACATTCTACCCCTAGAAGTCATGGCTATTGCAGTATCTGCTTGCATGTTTAGGTGATCCTGTCCTTTGAAACAATGAGAAGAATCTAATTGCTCTCATGTTTTTCTGCTGAATGCTTCTTTGTAACTGTTTATCGATAGATTACAGAAATACAATATGTCCCCTGTGTTAATATAAAACTAGATTATCTGGCTGGGTGCAGTGGCTCACACCTGTAATCCCAGCACTTTGGGAGGCTGAGGTGGTGGGCTGTGCGATGGCAACCTCTGTGCCCAGTCTAATCCCAGCAATTTCAGAGGCTGAGGCAGGAGGATCTCTTGAGCCCAGGAGTTCAAGACTAGCTTGGGCAACATAATGAGACCCCATCTCTACAAAAAATACAAAAATTATCCAGGTGTGATAGCACATTTCTGTAGTCCTGCCTACTCAGGAGGCTGAGACGGGAGCATTGTTTGAGTCCAGAGGTCAAGGCTGCAGTGATAGGACCACTGTCCTCCAGCCTGGGCAAAAGAGTGAGACCTTATCGCAAAAGAAAAAAAATATATAAATACATTACAACTTTGTGTATTACTGCCTATGAGTGCACCAAGAGAATAATGACCAAAGGGACACAGTATCTTAGAAACCGTGTTATTTAAGAACATTAGAAGAACCTGCTAGGCACAGTGGCTCACAAATGAAATCCCAACACTTTCGGAGGCTGAGGCAGGAAGATCACTTGAGGCCAGGAGTTTCAGACCAGCCTGGTCAACATAGTGAGACTCCATCTTTGTGTGTGTGTGTGTGTGTGTGTGTGTGTGTGACACACCCCCCTCAGGAGATCCTGAGAACACATGCCCTGTGAGACTCCATCTCTACAAAAAAAAAAAAAAAAAAAGGAACCCAACCTTGTTTAGAGGGAAGGTTATGGTTTAGTTTTGAAAGACTGCCTTCTGAGGAGGGATTGGATTTTTTTTTTTTCTAAAAAATGTAGTTGTCAGTTTCTTCTGTAATCTGTTGCACTGAAACCTGCTAAATGATCCAACTTTTTGTTACTAAGTATTGTTGCTTTTTTAGCAATCTTCTTTTGTTCCAGTTTCTTTTCATTTCACTGTCCCTTTTAATCTTAGAGACCTGCCTCATCTTTTACTTGGACTAATTTTAATAGATTCCTAATTTTATTTCCTTGCTACTAGGGCAGAGTTCAGTGTTTATCTTCCCTATGGTGTTGTTTCATATTTCTAACCTGTATACAGGTTTCCTTCATGGTGTAGCCCCACCATCCATTTAACAATCCATTCATTAGTTGTTGTTGTTTTGAGACAGAATCTCACTTTGTCGCCCAGTCTGGAGTGCAGTGGCGTGTACATGCTCCACTGCATCCCTGACTTCCTAGGCACAAGCGATCCTCCCACCTCAGTTCCGCAAGTAGCTGGGACTACAGGTATACACCATCACATCTGGTTGATTTATTATTTATAAATCTTTTTACATTTTTTTCAAGATGGGATCTCACTATATTGTCCAGGCTGGTCTTGAACTCGTGAACTCAAGCCGTCCTCCTACCTTGGCCTCCCAAGGTGCTGGGATTACAGGCGTGAGCTACCATGCCCAGCTAATACCTGGTTAATTTTTGTGTTTTTGTAGAGACAGGATTTCGCCATCTTGCCCAGAGGTAGATTTATTAATTTCCTGCCATGTATCAGGCTCTGTGCATAACTGTAAAAATATGGCAGACATAAAAGGCATGGTCCCTGCCTTCACAGAGCTTTCTGTTTATCTGGAATGTAGGTTATTGTAATCATTAGAATATATTTAGGCCAGGCACGGTGGCTCACACCTGTAATCCCAGCACTTTGGGAGACTGAGGCAGCAGGATCCATTGAGCTCAGGAGTTTGAGACCAGCCTGGCCAACATGGCGAAATCCCATCTCACCTAAAAATACAAAAATTAGCCCAATGTGGTGGCAGGCACCCATAATCCCAGCTAATCAGGAGGCTGAGGCAGGAGAATCTTTGGAACCCGGAAGGTGGAGGTTGTAGTCAACCGAGATTGCGCCACTGCCCTCCAGCTTGAGCGACAACGAAACTCCATTTCAGAAAAAAGAATTTATTATTATTATTTTTTTGAGACAAAGTCTTACTCTGTTGCCAGGCTGGAGTGCAGTGGCGTGATCTCAACTCACTGCAACCGCCGTCTCCCAGATTCAAGCGATTTTCCTACCCCAGCCTCCTGAGTAGCTGGGACTACAAGCGTGTGCCACCATGCCCAGCTAATTTTTGTATTTTTAGTAGAGACGGGGTTTCACCTTGTTGGCCAGGATGGTCTCGATCTCTTGACCTCGTGATCCGTTTGCCTCAGCCTCCCAAAGTACTGGGATTACAGGCGTGAGCCACCATACCTGGCCCAAAAATTTATTATTAAAATTACTCTTTAAATGAGATTGAGGGGATTGCATTTTGTCCATGACTTCCCTGTCATTTCCCCTTTAATCTCCATGAGATACCAGGATCTTCATGTATGAGTCTGTTATTTTGTACATATTATCTTTTTTCCTAGTTAATTTCTGACCACCTTTTAAGACTCGAATTAGATATACCTCCAGGTAGAATTAGTTGTGCCATCCTTTGTCCTCTCATATATACCACTTGTCATCTATCTCTAGTAATTAGTAAATTATTTGTTTCTGTTTTCTTCATTGTAGTGCAAGAGCTCCTTAAGGACAGAGATAATGTCTTATTTTCTTTTTATCCCATTGTCTAGAAAAGGGACTGATATGTAGGTATTCGATAATGTTTATTGTGTGACCATAAGAGCAATTTCTGCAATAATTATTAGCAGCGATGGAACTCTAAGCTTTGATGACATGTGTATGTGTTGTTTTTACTGTGCCTTTGATTGTGTATGGTATTTGGTTTTTTACATAGCTTACAAGAGAAACTTATAGTCATGATCTCCTTTGTGGCAAAAATGGTGGCTCTCGTTAAAAGTACCCATTTTGAGTAATTTGATTAATTTGTTAAATGGTCACTTGAGATCATCAAGAATGCTATGGTGGTGATTATGAAGCACTATTTTCTGCACAGTATATAAACATGAAAGAGAATATCTTCCTTTTTTTTTTTTTTCTTTAATTGAGATGGAGTCTCACTCTGTTGCCCAGGCTGGAGTATAGTGGTGCGATCTCGGCTCATGGCAAGCTCTGCAGGCTGGGGTTCTAGTGATTCTCTTGCCTCAGCCTCCTGAGTAGCTGGGACTATAAGTACGTGCCACCACACCCAGCTAAATTTTTTCCTTTTTTTTTTTTTTTAATTGTACTTTAAGTTCTGGGGTACATGTGCAGATCTTGCAGGATTGTTGCATAGGTACACACATGCCGTGGTGGTTTACTGTTTCTATCCCCCCATTACCTACATCAGGCATTTCTCCCAATATTATCCCTCCTCAACCTCCCCACCCCCTGCTCTCCTTCCCCTAGCTCCCCACCCCCCAACAGATCCCAGTGTGTGACGTTTCCCTCCCTGTGCCCATGTGTTCTCATTGTTCAGCAACTGCCTATGAGTGAGATCAGGTGGTGTTTGGTTTTCTGTTCTTGTGTCAGTTTGCTGAGAATCATGGTTTCCAAATTCATCCATGTCCCTGCAGAGGACATGAACTCATCCTTTTTTATGGCTGCATAGTATTCGATGTTGTGTATTGCCACATTTTCTTTGTTCAGTCTATCATTGATGGGCATTTGGGTTGGGTCCAGGTCTTTGCTATTGTAAACAGTGCCACAGTGAACATATGTGTGCATATGTCTTTA
>CAUYLG010013173.1:0-49887 GCA_963573385.1 Cacajao melanocephalus | reverse complement strand
AGAGAGGTTTATAGGATAAAGGGTAAAAGAGGCTACCTGGGCTGCCACACAGGTTTTGCTATCACGGGACATGGATCCTGAGGCCTTGGCACTGGGAGAAAAGAGATGGGTCTAAGATTATAATTTTCTTTTTTTTTTTTTATTGGAGATAGAATCTCACTCTGTCACCCAGGCTGGAGTGCAGTGGTGTGATCTTGGCTCACTGCAACCTCTGCCCCCTGGGCTCAAGCAATTCTCCTGCCTCAGCCTCCCTAGTAGCTGGGACAACAGGCATGAACCAGAACACCTGGCCAATTTTTGTATTTTTAGCAGAGATGGGTTTCACCATGTTGGTCAGGCTGGTCTTGAACTCCTGGCCTCAAGTGATCCACCCGTCTCAGTCACCCAAAATGCTGGGATTACTGAACTCGGTGGCTTACTTTCTTTCCCTTCCTTCCTTCCTTCCTTCCTTCCTTCCTTCCTTCCTTCCTTCCCTCCTTCCTTCCCTCCTTCCTCTCCCTTCCTTCCTTCCTTCCCTCCTTCCTCTCCCTTCCTTCCTCCCTCCCTCCCTCCCTCCCTTCCTTCCTTCCTGCCGCCCTACCTTCCTTCCTTCCTTCCTTCCCTTCTTTCTTTGTCTTTTTTTGGAGATGGAGTTTCTCTATATTGCCCAGACAGATCTCAAGCTCCTGACCTCAAGCTATCTTCTTGCCTTGATCTCCCAAAGTGCTGAGATTACAGGCATGGGCTATCACACTCAGCCTAATTTTACTTTTAAATGAATATTATATAATCATTTTATTTCAAACCGTTTTGTGGCATAGCTACCTTCAGAATGTAGTGATTCCCAGGCTGGGATGCAATGGCACGATCATAGCTCATTGCAAGCTAGAACCCCTGAGCTTAAGCAATCTTCCTACCTCAGCCTTTCAAGTCGCTCAGATTACATGCATATGCTAATTATTATTATTGTAAAGATGGGGTCTCACTATGTTGCCCAGGCTGGTCTCAAACTCTTGGCCTCAAGTGATTCTCCTGCTTCAGCCTCCCAAAGCACTGGGAGCCACTGTGCCTGGTGGATAGCGGTTCTTTTAAATGATACTTATCTGGGATACAAATACTGCTAAGTATTGTTAGATTTGCATGTGTAGGAGAAACCAGAGGGAGCTAAGCAGAAAGTAAACAAAAGCTGAGGGAGTATAGCTCGACTCCAAGCGTGCTCTGCATCCCACACACGTCACCTGGCAGAGGGTGGGAGCCTTAAGGGCTCCAGATGTTTGAGTACAACCTCTGCCCAAACAATTAACTAACACTTACACTATGTAGACACAGGAGAAACTTCAAAGTCAGACTAAAAAAACAAAACAAAAAAAACCTAAGAGTAGAAAACCCAAGCAGAGAGCATACACTGGAGAGACAAAATTCACAGCTTAGATCTAGTCAAGTATCCTAGTCCATTTTCTGTTGCTATAGCTGAATGCCACAGACTGACTACTTTATAAAGAATAGAATCTATTTAACTCACAGTTCTGGAGGCTGGAAAATCCAAGAGCATGGTGTCAGCATCTGGTGAGGACCTCCTTGCTGCATCATGACGTGGCAGAGTGCATCACAGGGTGAAAGGGCAAGAGTGTGCATGTCCACTCAGCTCTCTCTTCCTCTTCTTATAAAGCCCTTAGTCCGGTCATTGGGTCCCCACCCCGATGACTTTATCTAATCCTAATTACATCCCGAATGCTCCACCTCCAATCAACAAATGAATTTGGGGATTCGGTCTCCAATACATGAAGTTTGGGGGACACAATGAAACCATAGCACCAAGTTACTAAACAAAAATAGCAACAACAGCTCTTAACAAAAAGTTGTAAGATATGCAAAGAAATAGGAAACTGTGCTCCAATCTCAGGGGGAAAAAAAAAAGTAGTCAATAGAGTGGGGCCAGACATAAAATTTAGCAAATAGTGTTATATGATGCTTAACAATGGGGGTACAGCCTTAGAAATGCATCATTAGGTGATTTCATTGTGCCAGCATCATAGAGTATGCTTACAAAAACCTAGATTGCATAGCCTGTCACACACAGGCATGAGCCACAGCACTGGCCGTTTTTTTGGTTTTTTTTTAAAGTAAATGGCCAGTGATCTATTTTCCTTAACATCAAATGGAGATAAAGTGGGGGAAAATGCTGTTTCTGTGGAAATACTCCCTGTCTCTTTTAAAAACATACCCAAGCAGCTGAGTGAGGCGGCTCACGCCTGTAATCCCAGCACTTTGGGAGGCCGAGGCAGGTGGATCAGGAGGTCAACACCATCCTGGCCAACATGGTGAAACTCTATCTCTACCAAAATACAAAAAATTAGCTGGGCGTGGTAGTGCATGCCTGTAGTCCCAGCTATGGGAGGCTGAGGCAGGGGAATTAGTTGAACCCGGGAGGTGGAGGTTGCAGTGAGCCGAGATCTCGACACTGCACTCCAGCCTGGCGACAGAGCGAGACTCCATAACAACAACAAAAATCATGCCCATTTAACTCCCATCTTTATACTTCCATAAACAATAGAACTTTATATTCCAATAAACAATAGAACTACAAAATTTGATTGCTGTATGTTACTTGCCCTTGCTGTTTAACAAAAACAAATAACAAAAAATTCCTATATATCTTGTTTGGAGAATTTCAATGTCTTTCATTTGCCATTGTAAAACTAAAGATAACTTTATAACTTTAAAAAATTGTAGCTGTTACATTATAGCAAGTATGTCTTTAAGTAGCAATATATTATTATTTATTATTATTATATTTTGAGATGGAGTTTTGCTCTTGTTACCCAGGCTGGAGTGCAATGCCGCGATCTCGGCTCACCGCAACCTCCGCCTCCCGGGTTCAAGCAATTCTCCTGCCTCAGCCTCCCAAGTAGCTGGAACTACAGGCGCACGCCACCATGCCCAGCTAATTTTTGTATTTTTAGTAGAGATGGAGTTTCACCATTGTTGATCAGGATGGTCTCGATCTCTTGACCTTGTGATCCACCCACCTTGGCCTCCCAAAGTGCTGGGATTATAGGCATGAGCCACCGCGCTGGGCCAGTTATTTTTTTTTAATGTGTCCTAGGTAAGTTTCTCTTCAAGTCAAGGCATCTTGTTGTCTAGATAAATGTCTCATTTAATTTTTTTTTAAAATTAAAGCTAAAATAAAGACTTTTCGACCAGGTGTGGTGACTCATGCCTATCATCCCAGCACTTTGGGAGGCCGAGGCAGGTGTATCGCCTGAGGTCAAGAGTTCAAGACCAGCCTGGCCAACACGGTGAAACCCTGTCTCTACTAAAAATACAAAAAATTAGCCAGGTGTGGTGGTGGGCACCTGTAATCCCAGCTACTCCACAGGCTGAGGCAGGAGAATCGCTTGAACCCAGGAGGTGGAGGTTGCAGTGAGCCACGATCATGCTACTGCACTACAGCGTGGGCAACAGAGCAAAAACTCCATCTCAAAAAAAAAAAAAAAAAAAAAGACTTTCCCAGATAAATATGAACCAAGAGAATCTGTTGCTAGTGGACCTGTCCCATAAGAAATACAGAAGGAAGTCTTTCAGACTGAAAAGAAAGAAGAGTAGATGGTGCATCTAAATTATAGGAAGGAGTGGAGAATACTAGAAATTGTAAACAGGTGGGTGAATACAAAAACTTGAACTGTACATTGTCCCTTTGATTTATTTTAAAAATTGAATTAGTTAATAATTTGTAAAATGCCATATTGTTGTGTTTTAACATATATATGTAATATAGTTGACAAAAATAGCAAAAATGGAGGAACTAATGGGATGCTTTGGTTTGTGTTTTGTCTTGTTTGTTTTTTTTTTGAGACAGAGTCTAGCTTTGTTGCCAGGCACCAGGCTAGAGTGCAGTGGCACAATCTTGGCTCACTGCAACCTCCGCCTCCTGGGTACAAGCAATTCTCCTGCCTCAGTCTCCCAAGTAGCTGGGACTACAGGCACATACCACCATGCCCAACTAAATTTTGTATTTCTTTAGTAGAGATGGAGTTTCACCATGTTGGCCAGGACGGTCTCGATCTCTTGACCTTGTGATCCACCCGCCTCGGCCTTCCAAAGTGCTGGGATTACAGGTGTGAGCCACCTTGCCCGGCCTGTCTTGTTTTGTTTTTGAGACAGGGTGCTCCGTGGCCCAGGCTAAAGTACAGTGATGTGATCATGACACACTGGAGCCTCGACCTCCTTGGCTCAAGTGACCCTCCAGACTCAGCTCCCCAAGTGGCTGGGATTACAGGCATGAGCCACCACGCCCAACCAATAATGCTACGTTGGTGTATTTTATTGAATTTAGGTTAATATTAACCTGAAATAGATTCTGATAAGTTAAAGATGTATATTATAACCCTTAGGGCATCCTGAGAAATAATTTTTTAATATAGCAATAGTGAAATTAAAATAATACATCAAAAACATTTTAGCACAAAACAAGGCAATAAAGAAGGAACAGGGTAACAAAAAAGACATTCACAAATAGAAAACAAATAGCAAAATAACAGAAATAAATCCGATTATGTCAATAATTACATTAAACCTGAATGAAGTAAACACTCCAAATGCAGAGACGGTCAGACTGGATAAAAAGTAAGATCCAACTATATGCTCTCTAAGAAACCTGTGTGAGACTCAAAGACGCAAATAAGTTGATAATAAAAGCATGGAAAAGTATATACCATGTAAACAGTGATTATAAGAAAGTTTCAGTGGCTGAGTTAACATCTTAATATGCTACTATATTAGAAAAGAAATATTCTTAGAGACAAAGAAGGACATTTTATAATGAAAAAATGTATAAAATTTATAAATGACAAATCACATAAATGTGTTAAATTATCACATGTACCCCAAAAGTATGAACATCTCTTATGCATCAATAAAAATCTTTTAATATAGAGATGAGGTCTTGCTATCTTGTCCAGCCTGGCCTCAAACTCTTGGGCTCAAGCAATCTTCCTGCCTCAGCCTTCCAAAGTGCTGGGATTACAGGTGTGAGCCAGCATGCCCAACCAATAAATAAATTTTTAAAAATTACAAATGTATAGGCAACTAACAATAACCTGCAAAAGTCATAAAGCAAAAACTGCAGAACTGAAAGAAGAAAAAGACAATTCAGCCATTATGGTTGAAAATGTTGATACTCTGTCAGTAATCGATGGAACAATTAGACAGAAAAATCAATTAGAATATAGAACACTTGAATGACACTGTCAACCAATTTGACCTAACAGACATACAACCCTCCATTTAACAACAACAGAATACATATTTTTTTTCAAACACACAAAGAGCATTATTCAGAATAGACCATATGCTAACCCATAAAACAAACCTCAATAAACTTAAAAGGACTGAAATCATATGATATATTTTCTCTCATGACAACAAATTAAATTAGCAACTCACAACACAAAGAAATGTGAGGACTTGTTCAGCTTATGAGAACCAAGCATGTGTGTTTCTCTCCAATTTGATATTCAGTGACTTCATATTAACAACTTGAAATCAGCTGGGTGCGGTGGCTCACGCCTGTAATCCCAGCACTTTGGGAGGCCGCGGCGGGTGGATCACCTGAGATCAGGAGTTCAAGACCAGCCTGGCTGACATGGTGAAACCCTATCTCTACTAAAAATACAAAAAATTAGCCAGGCGTGGTGGCTCACCCCTGTAATCCCAGCTACTCTGGAGGCTGAGGCAGGAGAATCACTTGACACTGGGAGGCAGAGGTTGCAGTGAGCTGAGGTCATGCCATTGCACTCCAGCCTGGGTGACAGAGCAAAAGTCATCTTGAAAAATAATAATAATAATAATAACTTGAAATCAACCATCAAAGAACATTCTGAAAGCCTCCAAAGGGTACTGGATCCTGAGAGCTCATTGTTTAGCACTTTGGGAGGCTGAGGCAGGAGGACTGCCTGAGGCCAGGAGTTTGAGACCAGGCTGCCTAACACTGTCAGACCCTGTCTCAATAAGAAATAATAATAAATAAATTTTTTAAAAAAAAGAATTTTGTGGGCTGGTTGTTAAATTGGTAGTGGTGTGCATGATGACATCAGCCATGGTGGGAGTATTTACACCAAATTTGCATTATGGAAATTGGCAAAAGCTACATATAAATGGGGGGGGTTGAAGGGGAGGGGACACTTTACTAGCACATTACTAAATCGTTAAGTAAATTATGGCAGATAATTTATGCAGCCATTAATACTAAAAACTAAAATGAGTGTGTAAAAACAGAAAAGATTTTGTCTGCTGGGTGTGGTGGCTCATGCCTGTAATCCCAGCACTTTCGGAAGCCGAGGCAGGTGGTTTGTGAGTTCAAGAGATTGAGACCATCCTGGCCAACATGGTGAAACCTCGTCTTTACTAAAAATACAAAAATTAGCTGGGCGTGGTGGTGCACGCCTGTAGTCCCAGCTACTCGGGAGACTGAGGCAAGAGAATCGCTTGAACCCAGAAGGCGGAGGCTGCGGTGAGCAGAGATCGTGCCACTGCACTCCAGCCTGGATACAGAGCAAGACTCCATCTCAAAAAAAAGCAAAAATGAGCTGGGTGTGGTGGTGTGTGCCTGTAATCCCAGCTACCTGGCAGGCTGAGGCAGGAGAATTGTTTGAGCCTGGAAGGAGGAGGTTGCAGTGAATTGAGATCACGACACTGTACTCCAGTTTGGGCAACAGAGCAACACGTTATCAAAAAAAAAAAAAAGAAAGAAAAAGAAAAGAAAAAATATTTTGTCAAATGACAACATGACAACAATTCTAGTTATAGATCTAATGGGCTTTTGGGATTCATGAATGGAGCTGCCTGCCATTCTACGAAATAGACAGAGAGCTTGCACTGCAATGGAGAACAGTGAGTTTTGTAAGGAAGGAACAAGGATACAGAAAATACAAAAGCAAGCTAAGTGGTTAACCTTAGGTTATTCCACATTGCTTTTTTGGAAGATTAAAGCAGCAGGGACTTCCTTATTAGGTTCACTCAAGTAGACTGGAATCTCCTGTTTTCAAGAAAAACTGGTTTGTTTGGGAATCTGCTTCCTCAAACTCTGGGTTTGATGATGTGGCACTTAGCACGAGTGACTCCATTTTGGTTTGGTCTGCTTGGCAGGAGTCAAATGCAGCAGCTCAGTCCACACAATAGACTCCCATACTTTTGTTTGTTTGTTTTTATTTATTATTATTATTTTTATGAGACAGAGTCTCGCTCTGTGGCCCAGGCTGGAGTGCCGTGGCACGATCTTGGCTCACTGCAACCTCTGCCTCCTGGGTTCAAGTGATTCTTCTGGCTCAGCCTCCTGAGTAGCTGGGATTATAGGAGCGTGCTACCATGCTCAGCTAATTTTTATATTTTTAGTAGAGATGAGGTTTTGCCACGTTGGCCAGGGTGGTCTTGAACGCCTGACATCAGGTGATCTGCCCACCTTGGCCTTCCAAAGTGCTGGGATTACAGGCATGAGATGAGCCACCGCCTGTCCTGTTTATTTTTTGCAATGAGGTCTCCCTATGTTACCCAGGCTGGTCTGAACTCTGGGGCTCAAGCGATCTTCCCACCTCAGCCTCCTAAGTAGCTAGAACTACAGGCGAATAGTTTTTTTTAATGACTTGTGACACTGTCCCAGGAGGTCCTGAGAACATGTGCTCTCTTTCTAATTTTTTCTTTTTTTGGTAGAGACGGGGAGTCTCAGTATGTTGCCCAGGCTGGTCTCGAACTCCTGACCTCGTGATCCACCCGTCTTGGCCTCCCGAAGTGCTGGGATTACAGGTGTGAGCCACTGCGCCCGGCCAAGTTTTTGAATTTTTGGTGGAGACTGGGTCTCACCATATTGCCCAGGTTTGAACTCCTGGGATCAAGCAATCCCCACGCCTTCTTTAAACTTATCGATGCCTCCTCCAGGAAGCCTGTGCTGTTCCCTCAGCTTGAGGCTTCTTACCCGATGCCCCAAAGCCTTTCCTACAGCTCAGCAAAGATTTGTGAAATGAAAAGCCTCACCTGCCTGCCTGCGGTGTAGGCAAAGCTGCAAGACCAGCCTGAGGCCATGCGTCTAGTTACCCTGGTCTCTGAATCACAGATGAGCTCTCATTTTTTCGCACTAATAAACCCTGTGACCCTCCACCCTCTACTCAGAGAACCCGCCCTCAGGTAGTTCCCTGTTTGTGACACACACACACAGCTCAGAGGCTGGCCTAATAGGCAGACCGGGCTAGTGGACTCCAGCCCAAGCCTGTCCGCTGCTGCCGGGGTAGGGGCCTCCGAGAGAGAGGACAGGGCCGGGTGTGGAGGAAGGCGGGGCCTGAGGCTGTTCGAGGCGAGTCGGTGTGTCCCCAGCTGGGACGGAAGTTACACAAGTACGATTAGTTTCAGTTTTGTTTCTTTTTCAGGCACCCAGCAACAGAGGCCTTCAGGCCCCAAGCCCCTGCGCCATCCTAAAGGCCAAGATCAACTCTGGCTAGGTAAGGGGTCGGGGGCGGCACGGCTATAGGAAGGGCTGAGCTGAAGGGAGTAGGGGGAGGGGAGTGGAGAGAGAGCTCGGGAGGAGGAGGAAGGGAGGGGAGTTGGGGAAAGAGGCACCCGGAAGGCAGGAGGAGAGGCCAGGCGGGAAGCTGCACAGGCCCCCCTCCCGCCAGGTCTGAGGCTCCCTGCAAGAAAGACCCCGTCCCACTTTCTGAGGTCTCCTCCTAGCCCCAGAAAAGCGGACATTTCACCAAGTTTGCCCAACAAGTAGGTCTCAGCTACTGTGCCAGGACCTTAGGAGTCCCTCCCTCCAGAGGTTTCTGGAATGCATTCAGCAGGAAAATCGGAAAGAATGGACTCCAGGAGATAAGCCAAGGCCAAGTCGATCCGAGGGTGAGCCAGCAGCGGGAAGGGGACCAGCCCTTCCCCTATACCTTCCTTCTGCCCGCTCCAGAATCCACTTTAGAATCTGCTGGATGCAGGAAGTGGGGCCTCCACCACCCGCAATGCTGCCCCAGGTCTGGAAGAAGACAGGTGTACTGCCAGGCAGGCGCAGTGGCTCATGCCTGTAATCCTAATGCTCTGGGAGGCCGAGAGGGGAGGATTGCTTGAGGCCAGGAGTTGGAGACCAGCCTGGGGAACATAGCAAGACCCTATCTCTACAAAAAGTTAACATTTTTTAAAATGGGCTAGGCGGCCAGGTATGGTGGCTCACATCTGTAATCCGAGAACTTTGGGAGACTGAGGCAGGTGGATCACCTGAGGTCCGGAGTTCAAGACCAGCCTGGCCAACATGGCGAAACCCCATTTCTACTAAACATACAAAAATTAGTGGGGTGTGATGTCACGTGCCTGCAATCACTGCACTCCAGCCTGGACAACAGGGTGAGACTGTCTCAAAAAAAAAAAAAAAAAAAAAGGCTGGGCATGGTGGCACATGCCTGTACTCCCAGCTACTTGAGAGACTTGAGTCCGGGAGTTTGAGGCTGCAGTTAGCTGTGATCGCACCACTGCACTCCAGCCTCGGTGACAGAGGGTGACCCTATCGGTGCAAAGTAAAATAAAATATATAGAAGGCAAGTGTATGGGGCTGGGGGATTAAAGCCCCTTAAACTACTACAAGATCCTACCCCGATTGCCAGAACCTAGGCATCTCTGCCCACTGGGGTCACCGTCTGTGTCCTTACTGCTTTCCCTCGCACCCTAGCACTCCATACAGCAGGACCCCGGTACCTGTGCACACAGGAGGGCTTGCCCCACATTTGCCACCAGGCCTGTGGACTGGGGACACTAAGGATTCAATTAGTAGCTAAGGCTAGGGATGCTTGGTCTTGCCATTTCTCATAGATCTGACCCAACAGGCAGCATTGACATTTTCACGTTTGCTGGATGTACACACGGAAGAGGAGGAGGAGGAGGAGGAGGAGGAGGAGGAGGGCAGCTCCTTAGCTCAAGAGCTAGTGGTCCGAGGCCTCAGAGGACTAGAAGGAAGTTCCTGGCCATCCAGGTGAGACCTCGGGTTTCTTCCCGGCCATTCAGGTCAGCCCCTAGCTCTGGGGATCCCGTGAGGACGGGGGTAGAGGCTGGAGGGTGAGCTGGTGAAGGTGCATTCTCACCTCTGATCCTGACGTCTCTGCCTGCAGCATGGTTTCCCATGGGTCCTCGCCCTCCCTCTTAGAGGCCCTGAGCAGCGACTTCCTGGCCTGTAAAATCTGCCTGGAGCAGCTGCGGGCACCCAAGACCCTGCCCTGCCTGCATACCTACTGCCAGGACTGCCTGGCCCAGCTGGCTGACGGTAGCCACGTCCGATGCCCTGAGTGCCGTGAGACCGTGCCCGTGCCGCCCGAGGGCGTGGCTGCCTTCAAGACCAACTTCTTCGTCAATGGACTGCTGGACCTGGTGAAGGCCCGGGCCTGCGGAGACTTGCGTGCCGGGAAGCCAGCCTGTGCCCTGTGTCCCCTGGTGGGGGGCACCAGCGCCGGGGGGCCGGCCACGGCCCGGTGCCTGGACTGTGCCGACGATTTGTGCCAGGCCTGTGCTGACGGGCACCGCTGCACCCGCCAGACCCACTCTCACCGTGTGGTGGACCTGGTGGGCTACAGGGCGGGATGGTATGATGAGGAGGCCCGGGAGCGCCAGGCGGCCCAGTGTCCCCAGCACCCCGGGGAGGCACTGCGCTTCCTGTGCCAGCCCTGCTCGCAGCTGCTGTGCAGGGAGTGCCGCCTGGACCCCCACCTGGACCACCCCTGCCTGCCTCTGGCCGAGGCCGTGCGTGCCCGGAGGCCGGGCCTGGAGGAGCTGCTGGCCGGTGTGGACAGTAACCTGCTAGAGCTGGAGGCGGAGCGGAGGGTGGAGAAGGAAGCGCTGACTCGGCTGCGGGAGCAGGCGGCCCGGGTGGGGACACAGGTGGAGGAGGCGGCCGAGGGCGTCCTCCGGGCCCTGCTGGCCCAGAAGCAGGAGGTGCTGGGGCGGCTGCGAGCCCACGTGGAGGCTGCCGAAGAGGCTGCTCGGGAGAGGCTGGCGGAGCTCGAGGGCAGGGAGCAGGTGGCCAGGGCGGCAGCCGCCTTCGCCCGCCGGGTGCTCAGCCTGGGGCGAGAGGCTGAGATCCTCTCCCTTGAAGGGGCGATTGCACAGCGGCTCCGGCAGCTGCAGGGCTGCCCCTCCGCACGGGGCCCGGCCCCCTGCCTGGTCCCGCAGCTGGAGCTCCATCCCGGGCTCCTGGACAAGAACTGCCACCTGCTTCGGCTGTCCTTCGAGGAGCAGCAGCCTCAGAAGGACGGTGGGAAGGATGGAACTGGCACCCAGGGAGGTGAGGAGAGCCAGAGCCAGACCGAGGATGCGGCGAAGACAGAGAGACAGGGTGGGACCCAGCACCAGGCCAGAGATGCAGCCCAGACCCCAAAAGAGAAAAAAGCCCAGACACCCCGAGAAGACAAAGCCCAGACGTCCCGAGAAGATGGAGCCCAGACCTTGGAAGAGGACAGAGCCCAGACGCCACGCGAGGATGGAGGACCCCAGCCCCAGAGGGGTGGCAGATCCAACAAGAAGAGAAAGTTCAAAGGCAGGCTCAAGTCAATTTCCCGGGAGCCCAGCCCAGCCCTGGGGCCGAACCTGGATGGCTCTGGCCTCCTCCCCAGGCCCATCTTTTCCTGCAGTTTCCCCACACGGATGCCTGGAGACAAGAGGTCCCCCCGGATCACCGGGCTCTGTCCCTTCGGCCCCCGGGAGATCCTGGTGGCAGATGAGCAGAACCGGGTGCTGAAACGCTTCTCCCTCAATGGTGACTACAAGGGCACCGTGCCCGTCCCTGAGGGCTGCTCTCCTTGCAGCGTGGCGGCCCTGCAGAGCACCGTGGCCTTCTCTGCAGGTGCACGGCTCTATCTCATCAGCCCCGATGGTGAGGTACAGTGGCGCCGGGCCCTGAGCCTCTCCCAGGCCAGCCACGCCGTGGCGGCACTGCCGAGTGGGGACCGCGTGGCCGTCAGCGTGGCGGGCCACGTGGAGGTGTACAATATGGAAGGCAGCCTGGCCACCCGGTTCATCCCTGGGGGTAAGGCCAGCCGGGGCCTGCGGGCGCTGGTGTTTCTGACCACCAGCCCCCAGGGGCATTTCGTGGGGTCAGATTGGCAGCAGAATAGTGTGGTAATCTGTGACGGGCTGGGCCAGGTGGTTGGGGAGTACAAGGGGCCGGGCCTGCACGGCTGCCAGCCAGGCTCCGTGTCTGTGGATAAGAAGGGCTACATCTTCCTGACCATTCGAGAAGTCAACAAGGTGGTGATCCTGGACCCGAAGGGGTCGCTCCTTGGAGACTTCCTGACAGCCTACCACGGCCTGGAAAAGCCCCGGGTTACCACCATGGTGGATGGCAGATACCTGGTTGTATCCCTCAGTAATGGGACCATCCATGTCTTTCGGGTCCGTTCTTCGGACAGTTAAAGGGTCTAGGACTAGGGTAGGGGGGAGCGGGGAGCGGGGGGCAGGAGGGAGGCAGAGCTGTCTGTGGGAGAGGACATTTTCCTGAAGGGCAGGGGTTGGCAGCTTTTCAACATGATGTGCCAAACTGCTAACCTGTCTTCTAGTGTGTGAGAATAGGGACCAAGCACGGCGGCTTGACTTTAACTCTCAGAAGCAGAGGAGGCAGGTGGCTGGGTCGGGGGGAAGCTGGGGGTTCACCTGCCTCTTGCTTTTTGTGGGTGGCTGCTGCCACTGCTGCCACTGCCGCCACTGCTATATAGTTAAGGTTTCTGAAGTTTGTGAGCCTGTCCTGATTTGCATTCTTCAAAAGCATTCTTGATAGAGTAGCCAAGAGAGAGTCTTGGGGGTCAAGAAGGGCCCAGGGTGGGTCAGGCATATGCATTATGGAAGAGTGCTTGGACCCTGGCTCCCCCTCGGACTGGCACAGGGTCCTACAGAGTCAGAGGAGGCCTGAGATGTCGAATGGGCAGTAAATGGCCTCTTCTGCCAGCCACAGGCAGGAAGCTCCTGTGATCACGGCATCCCCCGGTGGCAGTAATGGGTGGGCTTGCAGGAGGATGGGTAAATGCAGACAGCAGCTGGGGCCAAAGAGGGGTTAGGGTTAAAGGCTGTGAAGAGAATAGGCAACTGAGAAACCGAACCCAGCAGAATTCGTGTCCAAAAATCCATGTTCTCCATCTCTTCTCAGCCTTCTGGCTAAGACAGTATTAAAAAGCACATGCACGGCCAGGTGCAGTGGCTCACACCTGTAATCCCAGCACTTTGGGAGGCTGTGGCAGGAGGATTGCTTGAGGCCAGGAGTTTGAGACCAGCCTGGGCAACATAGTGAGACCCCATCTCTACGAAAAATTTAAAAAATTAGCTGCATGTAGTGACGCATGCCTGTCAACCCAGCTACTCAGGAGGCTGGGGTGGGAGGATCCCTTGAGCCCAGGAGTTCAAGGCTGCAGTGAGCTGTGATCACACCTCTGCATTCCAGACCCTAACTCAAAAAAAAAAAAAAAACCAGAAACAACAGAAAAAGCAGGTTATCCATCACTTCTCAGCTAAGATCAGGTATAAAACAAAACAGGCTGTGAGTATCAGAGCAGGGAGCCCTCCACGCAGCCACAGAGCCAAGTCTGAGGGAAGGCGTACGTAGGATAGGAAAACCTCTAACCGTCAATGCTTCTGTTTTGATGTCTTCACATTTCCCGGGGTCTATGTGTTGCCTTCTCTTAGTTTTCCAGCAAAATTCCTTTTGAGACGTGTTGGCCTTCACTTGGCTGATCTAGAGGGTGAAGGAAGTTGTCCTCTGTGGGCCACTGTTGCTGGGGAAACAGCTGAACCCTGCAGGCCAAGTGGAACTTGGGGGTGCCAAGTGGAACCTGAGAAGTTGCAGTGGGTCTGCGTTGGAGAGAGGCGTCAAAGCAGAAGGGAGAAACCTGCCGGACATGGGATGGGCTGTGACCGCCAGACCTTTTCCTAAGTGGTGGCAGTGGTGGGATTGAGGGGCAAGTAGGCTTGGAGAATGTTTTTAGCCAGGGGGCTATGGAGAGATGGCAGAAGGGGGTCTTAATGTGGGGACTGTGGGTAGCGGGGCATTCGTGGGAACCAGAGGGATTTTAGACAAGTCCAGATGGAACGCACAGGGCATCGGTAGAGGGAAAAGAAAATCCCTTTCTGGGAAAACTGTTTCTTGTTTGTTGAAACAATACGGGACATCATCGAAGTCTGGGTGGACATATTTCAATTTTCTAAAAATGACAAAGGTAGGCACAGCAAAGAATAATGACAATTATAAGAAAATCAAGGGCCGGGAGCGGTGGCTCACGCCTGTAATTCCAGCACTGTGGGAGGCCGAGGTGGGTGGATTACCTGAGGTCAGGAGTTTGAGACCAGCCTGGACAATATGGTGAAACCCTGTCTCTACTAAAAATACAAAAATTAGCTGAGCGTGGTGTTGCATGCCTGTAATCCCAGCTACTGGGGAGGCTGAGGCAGGAGAATTGCTTGAACCCGGGAGGTGGAGGTTGCAGTGAGCTGAGTTCGCGCCATTGCACTCCAGCCTGGGTGTCACAGTGAGAGTCTGTCTCAAAAAAAAAAAAAAAAAAAGAATAAATCCACTTGCATTGGTCAAAAATGTTAAAAATATCTTGTGGTGAAATAGACTCCTGACACTATAAAAATGACATTTCCTGGAGAATAATTTGGCAAGACTTTGCAAGAATGGCAAGAATGCTTATAAGAATAGGTTGTCTCACTTTGGGGAATACATTCCGGGAAAATAATGTAAGAGAAAAAATATTTGCATACAGACACTTGCAGCTTTCTATACAGTACAGTCCAGAACTGGAAACTGTTCAGCTGGCAGGGTGACAGCTAAGCAGATTTTGGCTATTAGGGGAATGAGCCTTTGTGCATGACAATCATGAAAACTGTTGAGAAGAAATAGTTATGTGGTGCAGTCATAATCTCCAAAAGTGCAGAATCTGGAATTATGATAAAATAGTGATGGTAACAAGGGAAATATCTGTCTGAATAATTACTGAGTAGAAATAGGTTCAGAATTTGTAAATAGTCATTGATTTGGGAGATTGGGGTTCGGTTTTCGTCTTTTTATAGTTATTTTGTGCTATTATTCATACACACACATTTCTACTTCAGTTTTTAGCATCCATTACATAACATATGTGCTTGGATATTTGCTTCAGGGAAACACACCTTTATAAGTGATATTCGGTAACTGCTGGGTTTGAGAATGAAGGTGTTGGAACAAAGGAGATTGTCCTATGAGGGAAGAGGCAGGAGCCAGGGAGGGGATCCCAGCTGGCCGGGGCTCAGCCAGGAGGCAGGGCCATTGGGTAGGGTGGCAGACCAAGGAACCACTCTGGGAAATTTTGCAAAGGTCAGGGTCCCCCCAACCCCCAACAGGTGATTGAATTATCGTGGAGTATCTGGAAGGCAGGGGAAGTTTTGTTGAGTTCACCAAATAATTCAGACCAACTAGAAACCGTGAGGTTTCTACAGGACCAACTGGAATAGGGATCCGCTACGTGGCAGAGGGCGGTGGAGTGTGGCAGGGGGACGATGTCTGTCTTTATTGCAGCTCTGTCTGCAGAGCTAGCACTGTGAGAGCTCATAGTAGGTGCTCCGTGAATGTCTGTGAAGTGAATTAATATCCAGAAAGGGATGAGACAATGGTATGGCTCTTTCCGGAGCTTTCCCACCTGAAATGCTATTGCCCTAGTCATCCAAGCTGTCCAAAACCTCAGCTTGTGGGAAATCTCCAGTAGGGGGCATTGTGGACACGGTTCAGCGTCTGCCTTCCAAAGCTGGGCTCCGGTTAAAAAAAAAAAAAAGATGAGACTGGGCCAGTGCAGCGGTCATTCCTGTAATCTCAGCACTTTGTGTGGCCAAGGTGGGAGGATGGCTTGAGGCCAGGAGTTCAAGACCAGGCTGAACATAGCAAGGCCCCACCTCTACAAAAAATTTTAAAAATTAGCCAGATGTGGTGGCATGCACCCGTAGTCCCAGCTGCTTGGGAGACTGGGGCGGAAAGATTGCTCGAGCCCAGGAGTTCAAGGCTGCAGTGAGCTCTGATTGAGCCACAGCACTCCAGCCTGTGTGACAGAGCAAAACCTCGTTTCCAAAAAAAAAAAAAAAAAAATGGGGAGAGATGAGATCGAGGTGTCTGCTTCCATGCATGTGGAACTGTGAGCTCTTGGGGATGGATCGCACACCTCAGGGTGGGAACAGCAGCTCTCTGGAGTTGCGTGGGAGCCATGGGCAGTGGCCCTGCCTGGTGAAATGATTCTAGCCACGTGGCCCACCCAGGGGGCAAAACAGGAATAGAGACCTTCAGAAATGAAACATCACCTGGCTGCGAGAAGATAGTCCCAAGTGCCCTAGAGATGGGGACGCCAAGTAGCTTCCTGAGAAGCTGTAATAATCCACAGGGCATTGGAAGATGGAGGGAGATATTAAGTTTTCTTTGTAAAGAGGTGAGGGGGACGGGAGCAGCAGAGAACACTGGAAAAATGAGAAAGATGGATGGGAAGTGTTGCATCGAGCATAATTTGGAGCTAAAAATCTCCAACATCGTTACTGAGTGGCGGGGGGACCCCACAGAAAGTCCTGCTCAGGACCGAGGCAAAGAGTTCCCAGTTGTATCACAGATGCAAAGAAACTAGGAACATGCCTATAATCCCAGCACTTTGGGAGGCCAAGGTGGGTGGATCGCCTGAGGTCAGGAGTTCAAGACCATCCTGGCCAACATGGTGAAACCCATCTCTACTAAAAATACAAAAATTAGCCGGGCGTGGTGGCGCATGCCAGTAGTCCCAGTTACTCAGGAGGCTGAGGCAGGAGAATCACTTGAACCCGGGAGGTGGAGGTTGCAGTGAGCCGAGATCATCCAGCTGACTGCATCGCACCTGAGATTGTGACAATTAACTAATAGATTGTTCCTTTTCCTGTTTGGAACTGGCTAGGTTGTGCATGGATGGACCAGTGAAAAGAGAATCCTGTCTGGGTAGGGAGGAGGGAAGTGGAAAACCTCTTTCGTATTCTTGGTGCCAAGAAATGGGAAGAGAATGAGGGAGCAGAGACCCCGGTTGTGTGCCAGTGCTGCACTGAACAGCTGTGTGATCTTGGTCCAGCTCCTTAACCTCTCTGAGCCTCAGTTCTTATACATCAGTAACGTAGGGATAATGACATCCTCTATGCCCACTTCACAGAGCTGCTTGGGGACTGAATGAGGGACACAGAGGAGTATTTTGGACACTGTAAAGGTCAAATCCAAGATATGGGTTAGGAAAAAGTTCAGCTGACTTGTACCCACCTGAAACTCTCCATCAGCATGAGTTTATATGAGGATGTTAGGCACATGTATTGTGCAGTGAAAGCTTGGGAACACCCGAGTGGAGCTGCTACCTGCACATCAGCTTCTCCTTTAGAGGAGACCATTTTGTTTTGCTTTCGGCAGTACTTAAAGAAGCCATATCTGAAGTCACAACAGTGACTTCAGGAATAGAAGGGACCAATGGCCAGCTTGCCGAAATGCAACGCCATTCCTAAAAGCCAGCTAAGAATCAGATCGTGTTAGTTAAGGACCCATAACCGTAGACATTTAGAAAAAGTTAAAAATGGCAAGAGTGACCGAATCTTTTGAGAATTTAGAGAAACTATCATTTGGAAATGGAATATTTCTCCTTCTATTATAGCCTGATTATTATGACATCTATAAAGCAATGCCGTATTCTAAATCTGCAGAGATAAGATTCTAAGGGGCGAAAGTCCAAGGCAGAAGGGAAGAGCTTTGCAAGGAAATTGATGAGGTTGGTGACCTGAGCTGGGCAGGGTTGGACAGGTGAGTGCCAGGATCAAGGTATCTGATTGTCTCTCCTTGAAATGTAAGCAGAGAACTAGGTCTATCCCATAAATGAAGTAGGAAATTAGATAGGGTGCAGACCTCCATATTGGGGAGAAAGTCTCGGATGAGCTGGGGCAGAGAACTGCCAGAGCACCCAGAGACACGTCGTTAGCAGGAGAAAGACCACGCTCAGATGAGACTTGGGAAGATAGGGAACTTGACCGAAGGTAGCAAAATTAGGCTACCCAACTGACTTGTGAATGCGCTTTATGAAATGGATCAGGACAGGAGCAAAACTAGATTTTCTAGGAACTGCAGACTCCTGTGATTGGAGACATGCGCAGAGTACAGCAACGTCAGACAAGATCTCGCCCGAGGTGCCGGGTGAGAAATCTTAGGGACCACATAGAAGAGGGGCTGTGCATAAAGAGATGAGGAAGGAGGTTTGGGAGGGCAGCCTGACTTGTCGCCAGAGAAAGTTGGAACCGGTCGGCTTAGCGACCGCGAGAGACTGGGTTGAAGACGAGGAATCAGGGCGTTGGTGCCTGGTCACCGAGCGACACAGCCCAGCCCGTTTCTCTACATTGCCATGGGGTAAAGCCAATGTGCTGTAGACTCTTCAGTTCCTTTGGTTGTAGATTTCTTAGCTTTCCTCTGTTTCTTAATAAAGTTCTTTTGAAAATTGGAGCCTTTCTCAGATGAGAATTTTGTAACTTTCCTCTGTTTCTTAATAAACTTCTTTTGAAAAATTGGAACCTTTTCTCAGATGGGTTTATGGATATGGAGAACCTTTCACCCAGGCCCAGATAGCGAAGGAAATCAGGTCATCAATGCCACTTAGTGGTAGGTGGCTCCCAGGGTGGCCACACAGATTCCTTGGGGACATTGCAGAAGCGACTGGCACGGTCACCACCTGTGAGCTCACCCTTGCCCTGGGCCACTCCTTCTGCAGGACACATGGGGCCCTCTGGGCAGAGAGATGTGCGCCTCTCAGGCCAGCCCTAGGTGGGAACCAGAGGGTGATCTGGCCCGTGCAGGGCTGCGGCTGGGCACACGTGGGTGTGAAGTGCAGGAAGTGAATGAGGGGCCCGGGTCAGGGTGACTGTGCCCACCACATGGTGCTTTGCCTATTTTTGGTTTGGGGGAACCAAAAAAGAATCTGTGGATGCCTTCCCTTATTTATTTATTTATTTGTTTATTTATTTATTTGAGATGCAGTCTCACTCTGTCTCCCAGGCTGGAGTGCAGTGGTGCGATCTTGGCTCACTATAACCTCTGCCTCCTGGGTTCAAGCAGTTCTCCTGCTTCGGCCTCCCGAGTAGCTGGGATTACAGGCAGCTGCCACCACACCCAGCTAATTTTTGTATTTTTAGTAGAGATGGGGTTTCATCATATTGGCCAGGCTGGTCTCAAACTCCTGACCTCCTGATTGGCCTGCCTTGGCCTCACAAAGTGCTGGGATCACAGACATGAGCCACTGCTCCTGGCCCCCTTTTTTATTTTGTTTTTTTTGAGATAGGGTCTTACTTTGTCACCCAGGCTAGAGGGCAGTGGCACGATCTCGGCTCACTGCAGCCTCAACCTCCTGGCTCAAGTGATTTTCCTGCCTCAGCCCCTCAAGTAGCTGAGATTATAGGCACGCACCACCACATCTGTCTAATTTTTGTATTTTTTGTAGAAATGGGGTTTTGCCATGTTGCATGAGCCACCATGCCTGGCTGCATCTGTAGGTACTTTCCAGCACGTGGCATTTAGGGTCCTCCCTGCAGGGTTAGGAGCTCTAGGGACATCTGCCTGCTGGCCAAACCCACTCCCCTAACCTGGTCTCCAAGAGTCCCCTGAAAGAGCCTGCTCCCTCTCCCGTCCAAGTTTTCCCAAGCAGGAAGAGGAATGAGCTCAGCCTCTGGCCTCCCCATCAAATACAGGAGATCTAATAGCAGTGGCTGAGATATTGCCTTCGCCTGCGACCCATCCACTGACTCCCGGAAGCCTTCACATTCTGTTACAGACAAGGAAGGCATCCAAGGCTTGGCGAGGCTTGCTCAGAATAAGTCGATTTCGATTCACACTGAGAATTGTCTGACCCCAAAGCTGCCCTTCCTAGCATCCAAGGCCCAGTCCTCTGCCTTCTCAAGCAGCTTGAATCCTGGCCGAGCCACTTGAACCCATCTGAATCTCTGTTTCCTCATTTATAAGATGAGCGAGTGGGTGAAATAAGATCTGAGGCACTGCCCTATGCTAATAAACCAGGCCCCTGGTACTATTAGGAGAGGTCTGGAATCTTGACCTAGGGAGGGTGCTGCCAGACACCCTGTGCACCCTGCTGGCATCCTGTTCAAGGCCCCCAAGACTGAGACGGAGACGAAGACGCAATGACAAGGTGGGAGGAAATACTTTGAATGGCTAGGTGGGGGAGCAGGGCCCTCTGTTGCCGATGACAGCCTGAATAAGAATTCTGCAATTCATCCTCTGATGACTCAGCCGGTTGGACCGGCGCCTCTGCCAACCCTGGGGAGCGTGAGTCAGCAGCTGAGGGGGCCGGTGGCAGGAGAGATCGCAGTGGTCCATGTGAGCGGTGACTGTGGGGAGAACGGTCTGTTCCCATCTCCTAACCCCAAGGCGGAGCATCTGCCCCTGTGGTCGGACACACACGGGCCTCAGGTTCTTAGCCATGTGGCCAAGCCTCCTCCCTCAGACCTGGTCTCTCCTCCTTTGCATTAGAGCAGTCACAGCCCCAGAGGTAGTGGAGTCATGTCTGCTCCCCAAAGCCTTGGTGAGCAGCCATGTCTGCAACAAGAGACCCTGCTCCTCCCTCCTCTTCACTGTTTCTGTGGGTCAGGTCAGTCTCCTAAGAAGAGCAACGAAGGAGGGACGTGGCGCAGTCCGGGCACATGACTGGGCAGTTGGTCATGGCATCCCTCCCTGCTCCTGGGGACTGGGGAATGGGTCTCTTGGCGCTTGAGCCCAACCTCCTGGGCTCAAGCAATTCTCTTGCCTTAGCCCCTCAAGTAGCTGAGATTACAGACACGCACCACCATCCTGGCTAATTTTTGTATTTTGTGTAGAGATGGGGTTTCGCCTTGTTGGTCAGGCTGCTCTCGAACTCCTGGGCTCAAGCGATCCACCTGCCTCGGCCTCCCAAAGCTCTGGGATTACAGGCGTGAGTAGCTGCGCCTGGCTGCATCTGTGGGTACTTTCCAGCATGTGGCATTTGGAGTCGTCCCTGCAGGGTCAGGGATTCTAGGGAAATCTGCCTACTAGCCAAACCTGCTCTCCTAATCTGGTCTCCAAGAGCCCCCTGAAACAGCCTCCTTCCTCTCCTGTCCAAGTTTTCCCAAGGAGAAAGTTTTCCCATATTTTTGCTCAGGGACCAACTCAGAAAATATCTCTTCACACTTGGAAATAGCCGTGTCTATGTTGCCTCCCCTGATCATAGGTTAAGGACAGTCCATCCACTTATTAGAAGAAAACAGCCGAAGGAAGCCAATGTGCAGCAGACCCGAGTCCAGAGAGGGGCTGGGGGCACAGGCTGCAGAGTGAGGGGCACACACAGACCTGACCCCTCCAGCAGTGCCTGCCTGCCGTTCCTGGCAGCTCTGATCACTGTCTAACTTTCTTTTTTTTTTGAGATGGAGTCTGTCCGTCACCCAGGCTGGAATGCAGTGGCGCAATCTCAGCTCACTGCAACCTGCAACCTCTGTCTCCAGGGTTCAAGCGATTCCCCTGCCTCAGCCTCCCAAGTAGCCAGGATTACAGCTGTGTGCCACCATGTCTGGCTATTTTTTGTATTTTTAGTAGAGACGGGGTTTCATTATGTTGGCCAGGCTGGTCTCGAACTTCTGACCTCAAGTGATCCGCCTGCCTCAGCCTCCCAGAGTGCTGGGATTAAGACGTGAGCCACCATGCCAGGCCTCACTGTCTAACTTATATTGTTCACATACAGCTCTTTGCCTGCCTACAAAACCCTTCAGAAGGACAAGGGCTCCTGATTCATTGTGGGCGCTCCATAATCAGGTATTTTGGAGCTATCTGTTGGTTGAAATAGCAAATGAGAGAATGTATGCTAAAACCTGGTCACTTTCATTCAGCTCGAATATACCCTCTGGGGCAGGTAGTAACTCTATTGAGGAGGCGAGGCCCTTCTGCCAAAGAGATTTATGATATTCTTCCTTTTCCTTGGAAGGGAGGCATGAGTAAGAATGAAGTTATCCAAGCACAGTGGCTCATGCCTACCATCCCAGTGCTTTGGGAGGCCAAGGAAGGAAGATTGCTTGAACCCAGGAGTTCAAGACCAACTTGGGCAATATATCAAGACCCCATCTCTATGAAAAGTTTAAACATTAGCTGGGTGTGGTGGTGTGCACTTGTAGTCCCAGCTACTTGGGAGGCTGAGAAGGGAAGGATAGCTTGGTCCTGGGAGGTGGAGGTTGCAGTGAGCAGAGATTGCACCACTGCTCTCCAGCCTGGGCGACAGTGAGACCCTGTCTCAAAACAAAACAAACAGACAGATAATAACCCCTCCCTGCTGGGCTTTTTATTTTTCCATGCCTCTCTAACCTCCTAACATACTCTACCCTTTCATTTTGTATTCTGCTTTTTGTTATTGATTTTCTTTCCTTTCCTTTTTTTTTTTTTTTGAGACAGAGTCTCACTGTGTCACCAGGCTGGAGTGCAGAGGTGTGATCTCAGCTCACTGCAACCACCACCTTCCTGGTTCAAGCGATTCTCCTGCCTCAGCCTCTCCAGTAGCTGGGACTACAGGCGACTGCCACCATGCCCAGCTAATTATTGTCATTGATTTTCAACCCCTGTAGAATGCAAGCCCTATGAGGATGGGGGACATTGTTTTGTTCACTGATAGATCCTAGACCCATAGAATGGTGCCTGGTCTATAGTACATGCTGAATGAGTGAATGAGTGAATGCATGCTGGAATGAATGAATGGGACGCAGTGTACATTTCCTTCCAGCCAGGCCCCTTTCTGCCTGCAGTGCAAGCCGCATGGATTCTCTTTTAGCCCTCTCAGCAATTCTATGTGGGGGAGTGTCACTCTCATCCCCTTTTTATTTTATTTATTTTTCTTTTGAGACAGAGTTTCACTCTTTTGCCCAGGATGGAGTGCATCGGTGCGATCTCAGCTCACTGCAACCTTCACCCGCCAGGTTCAAGTGATTCTCCTGCCTCAGCCTCCCAAGTAGCTGGGATTACAGGCACCTGCCACCACACCCAGCTAATTTTGTATTTTTAGTGGAGACAGGGTTTCACCATGTTGGCCAGGTTGGTCTTGAATTCCTGACCTCAGGTGATCCACCTGCCTCGGCTCCCAAAGTGCTGGGATTACAGGATTGAGCCACTGCACCTGACCATCTCCGTTTTAAAGATGAGGAAGGTGGCCGGGTGCCGTGGCTCATGCCTGTCATCCCAGCCCTTTGGAAGGCCAAAGCCAGTGTATCGCTTGAGCCCAGAAGTTTGAAACCAGTCTGAGCAATGTGGCAAAATCTCATCTCTACAAAAAATACAAAAAAGTAGCCAGGGGTTGTGGTGTGTACCTGTAGCCTCTGCTACTTTGGAGGCTGAGTTGGGAGGATCATCTGAGTCCGGGAGGTTGAGGCTGCAGTGAGCCATGATCTCACCACTGCACTCCCTCATGGGCTACAGAGCTAGATCCTGTCTCAAAAACAAAACAAACAAAACAAAACAAAACAAAACAAAGGCGGGGAAGGTGAGGCTACAGAGATTATGCAACAAGGACACCAGTAGGAGGGCAGAGGTCAAAGTCCACGTGCCACTCCTGGGCCACACAACTTCACCACACCCTGGAAAGGTCTGCACAAGAGACCTTCTGGGGATACCACACCCCACTTAATCTGCCCAGTGCATTTCTCTCTGTCTCTCTTTTTTTTTTGAGATGGAGTTTTTCTCTTGTTGCCCAGACTGGAATGCAATCTCGGCTCCAGGCTGGTGCGATCTCAGCTCACCGCAACTTCTCCCTCCCGGGTTCAAGCGATTCTCTTGCCTCAGCCTCCCGAGTAGTTGGGATTACAGGTATGCACCACCACACCCAGCTAATTTTGTATTTTAGTAGAGTCGGGGTTTCACCATATTGGTCAGGCTGGTCTCAAACTCCTGACCTCAGGTAATCCACCAGCCTTGGCCTCCCAAAGTGCTGGGATTACAGGCGTGAGCCACCATGCCTGGGCCACCCAGTGTATTTCTCTATCTCCCTGCCCACGACCTCCCATGTGACCTCACTCCATCCCTCAAAATATCCCTCTGCTCTGAGGTCCTCTCAGCTAAGATTTCTTCCTGGCAGGAAATCAGGAAGTTCAAGGAGACACAGGGCAGAGTAGGACCTGGCAGGTGAAGCGGAAGGAGAGTGGGCCTGGGTTCAAGCTGACCCTAGGAATCCTGGGCCTGGGGTTCCCTGCCCTCCACCTGCAGAACTGATATTCAGAGGGAGCCGTGTCTTGGAGCAGCTGGGTTTTGGGGCGGGCAGGGCCGTCCCTACAAGCTCAGCTCCGGGCAGCAGGAAACCTACAGAAATGCGAACAGGGGCCAGGTGTGCTGGTTCATGCCTGTAATCCCAGCACTTTGGGAGACCGAGGCGGGCAGATCATTTGAGGTCAGGAGTTCAAGACAGCCTGGCCAACATGGCAAAACCTCACCTCTACTAAAATTAGGCTGGGCGCAGTGGCTCACACCTGTAATCTGAGCACTTTGGGAGGCCAAGGCCGGTAGATCACTTGATGTCAGGAGCTCAAGACCAGCCTGATCAACATGGTGAAATACAAAATTTAGCCAGGTGTGGTGGCGTGAACCTGTAATCCCAGCTACTCAGGAGGCTGAGGCTTGAGAATTGCTTGAACCCAGGAGGTGGAGGTTGCAGTAAGCTGAGATTGTGCCATTGCACTACAGCCTGGGTGACAGAGTGAGACTCTGTCTCAAAAAAACCCAAAAACAAACAAACAAAAAATTGGCCAGATTCAGTGGGGTATGGCTTCTCCGGAAGACCTCATGTGCCGCTTTCGCCAGGGCTTGTGAAGTTAGTCCAGGGCGGCCATGTGGGCTTGACCTCTGCCTCACCACCTGCTCCCATGTGATCCCTGGAGAGAAGAATGGAGACGCTGGAACATCAGCAACAGGGAGCAGGATGCAGACCCTCCCCTGCTCAGGAAGACGCCCTGCTGGTGTCTCCACCCAAGGGAAAGCCTGTGTCCAGGTGCTGGAGAGAGCTCCTGGTGCCCCGTGTGGGGGCTCCTGCACTTGGCCAGGGAAGGGCATCGTCTTTGGTGTTTTTTTATGTTTATGTTTATTTTTATTTTTGAGATAGGGTCTTGCTCTGTTGCCCAGACTGGAGTGCAGTGATGCCATCTCGGCTCACTGCAACATCCACCTCCTGGGTTCAAGTGATTCTCCTGCCTCAGCCTCCTGAGTAGCTGGGACCACAGGCACCCACCACCACGCCCAGCTAATTTTTGTATTTTTAGTAGAGACGGGATTTTGCCATGTTGCCCAGTCTGGTCTCAAACTCCTGACCTCAGGTGATCCACCCACCTTAGTCTCCCAAAGTGCTGGGATTACAGGCGTGAGCCACCGAGCCTGGCTTCCTTGACGTTTAGATGGGGAAGGGGGTGTATCTCCATGATCTGCCAGGGTGTACCCAGGCAGGGCACCAGGCCAGCTCCTGCCTCATCAAAGGGTCAAGACTGGAATTTCCCCACATTTCCTCTCATTTAGTCCTCATCCGAGGACCACAGCTGCCAAGTCTGTCTCTCACGGGCAAATGAGGAGCATGGGCAAGGGGCAGAGCCCTCCACAAGCACCTCTATGCCCTGTCCAACCTCCCTTCAGAAGCTCCAGTCCTCAGATGGAAGGTACATCCTCTCCACCTTAGGTCCTTCTGTATTTCCAAGAAAGGGGTTCAGGGCAAGGAGAGCCTAATGCAGCTCCACCACGCACTAACTGGCTGACCTCTGCATAGGTTACTTAGTCTCTGAACCTCTGCTCTTCAGCTGTAAAATGAACACACTAAGATATGCCACAGGGTTCCTGGAATAAATGAGAATGAGAACATAAACAACCCAGGTACAGTGACTTGTGACTCGGGAGGTCCAGGCGGGAGGATCGCTTGAACCCAGGAGTTCAAGACTAGCCTGGGCGACAGAGCGAGACCCTGTCGCTACACAATACTTTTTTCTTTTTCGAAGTAGGGGCTTGCTCTGTCACCCAGGCTGAAGTCAGTGGCGTGATCCAGGCTCACTGCCACCTCCGTCTCCCAGGTTCAAGCAATTCTCCTCCTCCCGAGTAGCTGAGATTGCAGGCGCCTGCCACCATGTCTGGCTAATTTTTGTACTTTTAGTAGAGACGGAGTTTCACCATGTTGGCCAAACTGGTCTCAAACTTCTGACTTTAAATGATCTGCCCTCCTCGGCCTCCTAAAGTGCTGAGATTACAGGCATGAGCCACCGTGCCTGGCCTGTCTCTATAAAAATATTTTAAAATTAACGAGGCATGGTAGTGTGTGCCTATAGTCCCAGCTACTAAGGAGGCTGAGGTGGGAGGACCATTTGAGCCTGGAAGTTTGAGGCTATAGTGAGCTATGATGGCACCCCTGCCCAACAGCCTGGGTAACAGAGCATGACTGTCTCCTAAAAGTGATTTAAAGAATAGGCCAGGCTCATGTGTGTAATCTCAGCACTTTGGGAGGCCAAGGTGGGCGGATCACCTGAGGTCAGGGGTTCGAGACCAGCCTGGCCAACATGGCAAAATCCCGTCTCTACTAAAAATACAAAAATCAGTGGGGCGTGGTGGCACATACCTGTAATCCCAGCTATTCCAGAGGTTGAGACAGGAGAATCGCTTGAACCTGGGAGGTAGAGGTTGGAGTGAGCTGAGATGGCATCACTGCACTCCAGCCTGGACGACAGAGCAAAACTCTGTCACAAAAAATAATAAATAAATAAAAAGAACAAGGCCAGGGCAGGGTGTTGGATGATCCTAAAGACTGCTGTTGTCCAGCAGTGACAATCAGAGACATCCTCACTACTTGGGAACACTTCTGTCCCATGGCCTGGGCAATGATATTTTTGGGACAGGACACCAACTCTTCTGAACAGTTGGAGAACCGGCGCCAAACATGGTGTCTCTGGATTCCCCGCTTTCTAAAGCCTGCAGAACACCCTCCTCCAACTGGCATTTTCCTTCAGACGGACAACGACGCTGTTGCATCTTTAAGTTGCAATCACGATTGCATCAGCTTCTCTGAGGTTTCTCTCCGGCCACCTTAATTGGATTCGGAACATTCACAGACAGACAGTCGCCCAAGGCCATTGCTAGAAGGCTAATATCCTCTCCTAAAATGAGTGTCTTCCTAATTAACTTCTTGGAAGGCAAAGTTAACTTTGGAACACTTCACTGGAGGGCCCAGGCACTGCCTGCACTGTGCAGTATTTGGCTTGTTTGTTGTTGGGGTTTTTGTTATTGTTCATTCGTTTTGAGACGGAGTCTTACTCTGTCACCCAGGCTAGAATGCAGTTGCTGGATCTCAACTCACTACAGCCTCTGCCTCCCTGGTTCAAGCAATTCTCCTGACTCAGCCTCCTGAGTAGCTGGGATTATAGGCACCCACCACCACGCCTGGCTAATTTTTGTATTTTTGGTAGAGATAGGGTTTCACCATGTTGGCCAGACTGGTCTCAAACTCCTGACCTCGGGTGATCCTTGCACCTTGGCCTCCCAAAGTGCTGGGATTACAGGTGTGAGTCACTGCACCCAGCCTGTTTTTGTTTTTTCAGAGACAGGGTCTCACTCTGTCCCCCAGCCTGGACTGCAGTGATGCGATCATAGCTTACTGCAGCTTCCAACTCTTGGGCTCAATCGATCCTCCCAGCTCAGCCTCCTGAGTAGCTGGGACCACAGATGTGTGCCACCATGCCTGGCTAATTATTTTATTTTTTGTAGAGAAGGGTCTCGCTGTGTTACCCAGGCTGGTCTTGAACTCTTGGCTCAAGTGATTCTTCTAGCTCAGCCTCCCAAAGTGCTGCGATTAAAGGCATGAGCAACTGCACTTGGCCCCAACCATGCAGTATTAAGGGGCACAGGAGTAAAGCATAGACCCAAAGAGTTCCTAACCCCTAAATCGCTTACCATCCAATAGGGAAAGCAAAATGAATACATGCCACAGTATTTTTAGTAGAGATTGGGGTTTCACCATGTTGGCCAGGCTGGTCTCGAACTCCCGACAGTGGAAAAGAAGCCAGGGCTGAACTCTGTGTTTGATGCTATGGGTCTTATTGCAAGAATTTTCAGGTTCAAAGGACAGCAGAGGGTAGCTTTGGGGAAAGGTGGAAGCTTTGGAAGGCTCTGTGGACCGCAGATCTGCAGAGGAGAGGCAACATGCCAGAGATAGTGTGTGTGGTGGGAGACTGACCACGAAAGATCCCCAGAAGTCCAAGTGGGGGCAGTGAGTGGACCTGCCTAATTGCAAGAGATCATGTGATAGGATGGACCAGGGGTAGATTTGCCACAGGGTAGATGTGGCAAATTGAGATGTGCCCCCAACCCCAGATGTACGGATAACTTCCCAGTGTCCTCTTTCACCCACACTGCTTCTGCTCATCCTCCACAGAAGGATGAGCACTGGGGGCCGGGCACGGTGGCTCACATATGTAATCCCAGCACTTTGGGAGTCGAGGCGGATGGATCACTTGAGGTCAGGAGTTTAAGACCAGCCTGGCCAACACGGTGAAACCTGTCTCTACCAAAAATACAAAAATTAGCTGGGTATGGTGGTTCGTGCCTGTAATCCCAGCTACCTGGGAGGCTGAGGCAGGAGAATCGATTGAACCTGAGAGATGGATATCGCAGTAAGCAGAGATCTCACAACGGCACTCCAGCCTAGGTGACAGGGCAAGACTCCGTGTCAAAAAAAAAAAAAAAAAAGGCACTGGGCTTGCTGGGAAATGTGGGGAGCCCTAGGGAGGTCCCGCAATTAGCACAGCCCTGGCAGATGACCGTTACACAAACAAAAACACACACATGCACGCACAGACATGCTCATTCTTCCGGCCGGTGGAACTAGCAGTCTACTGTACAGGAAAACCCTGCTGGAGAGAGAGGGTGGGGAATCCTGCCCAGGCCAAGGGGGACAGCCCTGCCTCCTTCCACCTGCTGCAGAGCTGCTGACCAGCTCTGATTCAGCCCGGAAAACCAGCCCAGTGTTTTGGACAGAGCCTGTTGTTTTGGACACAACGTAACCTCTTACCTGTGAGCCCCCTGGGATTCTCAGAAATGACAACAGGTGGGAGGTGGAGGGGGGGTTCCCTAGTCTGGGGCTTTCCATCTGGGCTCAGCCCTTGCCTCCCGCCTCTGCCTCTCTTTCCCTAATGAGCTACGACCAAAGATAGACAGGAGCAAATGGAGTTCGGCACGTCATTTCCTGAAAGGAGGACTTGAGGACAAGGTCCCCTGAGCCCAGTTCCAGGAGTTTAGGTTCAAGAATGAGACGCTTCATCCACCCAAAGCAGAAAGGCTTCTGTTAGCTAGAAATCGGGGTGCTCAGAAAGAGAAGGGGGGGATCTCTCAAACCTCCTAGACCTCAAAGCTCCTCTGTTGGTCTCTCTGTAATTTCCCTGGTGTGCCCTGTGCAGGAGCAAGACCGTGGACACATGACAACTGCCTCTGCTTCCTGAGATGCTCATCCTTGGACCAAGCTGGGCAGCCCAGGGCTGAAGGGCTCAGGAGGAGGGAGAGGTCTCTGCCTGCAGGGCCCCAAGTATCTGCTGTCCCTGGCACCACCTGGGGTGTCTGGGTCTGGGGCCAGCCTCCTAGGGGAATGAGCTGGCAGGCTGGCTGCACCCAGGGAGGGTGCCTGAAGGGAGACAGCCATCGTGGTTCAGGCTGTGAATAACGGGAGCCTCATCGCTGTCCTGGAGCTGCAGGGAAGGGAGCACCTGGTGCAGGAGTGACTAAGAGAACAGGTCCGGGCGGGCCGGTGACGTGCAGTCAACAAGGCAGCTGGAGGTTCCCCCAGGTTGCCTCACATGGAGCAAATCCCACATGAGGGGTTTGCCCTTTGGGGTCCTCCACGTACAGATCCTTCAACCTGTTTTCTGTACACGACGCCAGGCTGTGACGTCCTCCCCACCAGCCCCCGATCACGCCTCTCTGCTCTAGGCCAAGGTCCCTGGACGCTTCCCCATCTGCCCCAGTCTCACACATCCCCTCTCTAGGGGCCTGATCTCATGTGTCACTCAAGAGCCCTTCAGTGTAAATTTCCTTAGAACCTTCTTTTTTTTTTGAAACAGGGTCTCATGGCCAGGCATGATGTCTCATGCCTGTGATCCCAGCACTGTGGGAGGCCAAGGTGGGTGGATCACTTGAGGTCAGGAGTTTGAGACCAGCCTGGACAGCTTGGTGAAACCCCATCTCTACTAAAAATACAAAATTAGCAGGGCGTGGTGGCAGTGCCTGTAATCCCAGCTACTTGGGAGGCTGAGGCAGGAGAATCACTTGAACTCGGGTGTAGGAGGCTGCAGTGAACCAAGATGATGCCACTGTACTCCAGCCTGGGTTATAGAGTGAGACTCCGTGAGAAAGAAAAAGAAAAAGAGAAGGAAGAAAGGAAGGAAGGAAGGAGGAAAAAAGAAAGAAAGAAGGAAAGAAAGAAAGAAAGAAAAAAGAGGAAGGAAGGAAGAAAGGAAAAGGAAAGAAAACAGGAAAGGAAGGAAGGAGAAAGAGAAAGAAAGAAAGACAGACAGGAAGGGAGGAAGGAAAGAAGGAGAGAAAGAAAGACAAGAAAGAAAAAGGAAGGAAGGAGAGAGAAAGAAAAGAAAGAGAGAAAGAAAGAAAGAGAGAAAGAGAGAAAGAAAGAAAGAGAGAAGAAAGAAAGAAAGAAGAAAGAAAGAAAAAAAGAGTTATTCTGTTGCCCAGGCTAGAGTATAGTCACATGACTATGACTCACTGCAGCCTTGACCTCCCAGGCTGAAGTGATCCTCCCGTCTCAGCCTCCTGAGTAGCTGAAACTACAGGCATGCACCACCACACTCAGTTAACTTTTTAATTGTTTTTTATAGAGAAGGGAGGTCTCAATATATTGCTCAGGCTGGTCTCGAACTCCTGGCCTCAAGCAGTCCTCCTGCTTCGGCCTCCCAGATTGCTGGGATTACAGGCATGAGCCACTGCGCCCGGCCAGAATCTTCTTATCTTTATAACAAGTGTTGTCTTCCTCCAGACTGGGTTCCCAAGTCCTTCCAGGGTGGGAGTCACATCTCCAGCCACAACATCTTTCTGTGCCCCTGGGTAGATGAAAGTGGGCTCTCCAGAGCTAGAAAGAAGGCCATGGTCATGCCACTACACTCCAGCCTGGGCAACAGAGCGAGATCCCTCCCTTCCTTCCTTCCTGCCTTCCTGCCTCCCTTCCTCCCTCCCTCTCCCCAAGATGGCAATTATGATGATGCCTATCATTCTCCAGGGTCTGTCTCCTGGGTGATCTCCCACAGGGGCTTTCCTCAGCTTCTAATCTGTAGCTCTTTCTTTCTTTCTTTCTTTTTGGAGACAGAGTCTCACTCATCACCCAGGCTGGAGTGGAGTGGCGCAATCTCGGCTCACTACAACCTCTGCCTCCCGGGTTCAAAGCGATTCTCCTGCCTCAGCCTCCTGTGTAGCTGGGATTACAGGCGTGTGTGCCACCATGTCCAGCTAGTTTTTGTATTATTGACGGGTTTTCACTATGTTGACCAAGCTGGTCTCAAACTCCTGACGTCAAATGATCCACTCGCCTTAGCCTCCCAAAGTGCTGAGATTACAGATGTGAGCCACCGTCCTGGCCATTCTGTAGCTCTTTCAAAGCACTGGAGGCCTGTGCTGGCCTTTGGCTCTGAAGCTAGAGACCTTCTAATCCTTCCCCCGCTCTTGTCTCCTCTCTCCCTTCTCCACCCACATCAGAGTCTAGTCTGAAGTCCACAGACACAAATGAGGCAGAGGACAGAGAAAGAAAACTGCTCGCTGGGCACAAGAGTCAAAGGGCCAACCTGGCATGGCCTGTCCTGCCCCCCACAGGCTATAGCTCCTCGTCCTCAGCCTCAGGGCTCTAGGGAACAGTGACAAGCCTTCAGCCTGCCAGGTGGCCACTTCTAGTGTGATAGGAGGACTCTTGCCTCTGACAGCCACCCCATGGCAGCCAATGCCTGAAATTTCATATGCTCATAAGATGAGTAAAGGCTGTTATCTCAATCCTGGAGGCACCCGAAGAGCTAATAAAAAGAATATCAAGCCCGGGCGCGGTGGCTCGCACCTGTAATCCCAGCACTTTGGGAGGCCGAGGTGGGGGGATCAGGAGGTCGGGAGTTCAAGACCAGCCTGACCAACATGGAGAAAACCCATCTCTATTAAAAATACAAAATAAGCCAGGTACAGTGTCACATGCCTGTAAGCCCAGCTACTCGGGAGGCTAAGGCAGGAGAATCGCTTGAACCCAGGAGGCAGAGGTTGCAGTGAGCCAAGATCATGCCACTGCACTCCAGCCTGGGCGACAGAGTGAGACTCTGTCTCTTAAAAAAAAAAAAGTTTTGAAGGGAGGAGCCAACGAAGGGATGTGTGGGGAGCAGTGGGACACACAGCAAGGGGCTTGAGCCATCCTGAATTGGGGGTTGGAGAATAGGCATGCAAGGGTCCTGTGGCGGGAGCAGCCGAGATACTGAGAAACAGGATGAAGTTTGGTTCAGAGCTGGGGCTGCTGGAGTCAATCCCTTTCTTAGCCAAGCGACTTTGAGCAAGATAGTAACTCATCTATGTGTCAGTTTCCTCATCTTTTTTTTTTTATTTTGAGATGGAGTCTCACCCTGTCACCCAGGCTGGAGTGCAATGGCTCCATCTTGGCTCACTGCAATCTCTGCCTCCCGGGTTCAAAGGATTCTCCTGCCTCAACCTCCTGAATAGCTGGGATTACAGGTGCCTGCTACCAAACCCGGCTACTTTTTGTATTTTTTTGTAGGGACGGGGTTTCATCATGTTGGCCAGGCTGGTCTCGAACTCCTGACCTCATAATCCACCCACCTCAGCCTCCCAAAGTGTTGGGATTACAGACGTGAGCCACCATGCCTGGACCTCAGTCTCCTCATTTTTAAAATGAAAATAGTACCAATGCCTTATTTTGTGTTTTTAAGAAATAGTCTCTCTCTGTCATCCAGGCTGGAGTACAGTGGCATGATCATAGCTCACTGCAGCCTTGAACTCCTCCCCTCAAGCTATCCTCCCATCTCAGCCTCCAGAGTAGCTGCGACTATGGTGCACATCACCACACCCAGCTAATTATTAATATTATTACAATTTTTTTGGCAGAGGCAGAGTCTTGCTATGTTGTCCAGGCTGGTCTCCAACCCCTGGCCTCTAACTCCTGGCCTCAAGAGATCCTCCAGTCTCAGCCTCCCAAAGTGCTGGGATTACAGGTGTGAGCCCCCACACCTGGTCCCTAATACCTGTTTATTTATTTATTTATTTATTTTATTTTTTATTTTTTCTTGAGACTGAGTCTTGCTCTGTCACCCAGTCCGGAGTGTAGTGGCACAATCTCAGCTCACTGCAACATCCACATCCTGGGTTCAAGAGAGTCTCCTGCCTCAGTCTCCCAAGTAGCTGGGATTACAGGCACCCACCACCATGCCCGGCTAATTTTTATATTTTTAGTAGAGACAGGGTTTCATCCTGTTGGCCACGCTGGTCTCAAACTCCTGACCTCAAGTGATCCGCCTGCCTCAGCCTTGAAAAGTGCTGGGATTACAGGTGTGAGCCACTGTGCCCGGCTGCCAATACCCATTTTTTAGTTGTGTGAAAATGAATAGAATAATGAGTATGAAATGGGGCCTAGCAAACAGCAACCTCTGTATGTATCTTAGCCCTGTTATCACTGCAGTTTAGGGATGGGAACTTCAAAAACTCTACAGAAAAGGCAAGCAGACCCTGAAAGCTGAAAAACAAATGGATTCGCAGATCAAAAGCCACCTAAACAAATGACAGAGGCAACCAGAAATCCAGACTAAGGGGGGCATGAATTTTCAGCCTCTGTATCAATCCTCCCTCCAGCCCGGCCAGCATGGGAGACTGGGCGGGAGATCCCAGGGGCACTGTCATTGCTTCTGTCTCTTCCAGATGGAAGCTTCTTTTCCAGCCCTGGGAGAAGGCTCATTTCCGCTCTGCTAAAGGCTAGCCTGGTCTGGGCCCTGAAAGAAAAATGCATTTTCCCCAGTAACACCACAGAGGTGGCCCTGGACTGGCCTCTTTAACCCCTAATGGAGCTTTCCGCAAGTTCTGGCTCCTGAAAATCCTGCCCTAAAACCTGGAGCTGTCTGGGCATGATGGCTCATGCTTGTAATCCTAGCACTTTGGGAGGCCAAAACAGGAGGATAGCTTAAGCCAGGAGTTTGAGACCAGCTTGGGCAACATAGGGAGACCCTTTTTCTTTTCTTTCTTTCTTTCTTTCTTTTTTTTTGAGACAGAGTTTTGCTCTTGTTGCCCAGGCTGGAGTGCAGTGGTGCAATCTCGGCTCACTGCAACCTCTGCCTCCTGGGTTCAAGCGATTCTCCTGCCTCAGTCTCCCAAGTAGCTGGGATTACAGGTGCCTGCCGCCACGCAGGCTACTTTTTGTATTTTCAGTAGAGATGGGGTTTCACCATGTTGGCCAGGATGGTCTCGAACTCCTGACCTTGTGATCCGCCCACCTCGGCCTCCCAAAGCGCTGGGATTTCAGGCGTGAGCCACCGCACCCAGCCCCCAATTTTTTTTTAAATTTGTTTGTCATGCTGGCATGTGCTTATGGTCCCAGCTACTAGGGAGGCTGAGGTGGGAGGATTACTTGAGCCCTAGAGCTTGAGGCTGTGGTAAGCCGTGATCATACCTCTGACCGGCAACTTGGGTGACAGAGAGAAACCCTGCCTCAAAACAAAAATGAAAACAAAACAAAACAAAAACCTAGGGCTCTCTTATTTGGTGGCCGCAGCTGACTGGCCATTGAGGGCTATGGCCATTGCGGTCCCAGCCACAGCTGAACCTCCTTAGCTGGATCGTCCCCCACTTCTTCCCTTGATCCCCCTGACCTTGGCATGGAATCCTGTGTCTCCCCATAGGAGCACATCAGCCTTCAAAGGCCAGAAAACAGTGCAGGGACCTATTTCTTCCAGCTGGTCCAAGGCGGAGCCCCACCCAGCACTCCAGCCCAGTGCTGCAGCATCCGTGCCTGGAAGACGCTAGCTGCCGGGAGCTTCCCCAGGCCTGGGGTTGTTTACCCCGCTTGGGCCAGGAAGGCCGTGTCCCTTCCCTTGCCCCGTTGGGGATGACTCTATCCCCTACGCATTGTTTCCCTTCCGGTGGAATTTCTGCTCTTGAGGACTTTGTGTTCTGCCCCTCATATCCCGGTTTCCTCCTGTCCAGACAGGGCTGGCCATCAGCCAGGACCTTGACCATTCGTGCAGAGGATGGGGGCCGAACACGGCAAAGGGTTGAAGCAGGAAGCGGGAAGCTGGACTTCCTCCTTGGTCAGGCCTCGGGGCCCCTTTTGCAGGAGCCTGTGCTGCATCCACCATGGATGGGACTTCAGGCCCAGGCCACCACGCCTGAATATATATATATTTTTGTATTTTTTATAGAGAAGGTCTTTTGCTATGTTGCCCACGCCAGTTTAAAACTCCTGAGCTCAAGCGATTCTCCTGCCTTGACCTCCCAAAGTGCTGGGATTAGAGGCGTGAGCCAATATGCCTGGTCCCCAGTACCCATTTTTTACTTTAGTTGCATCAAAATGAAATAAAATAATCAGTATGAAACAGGGCCTAGCAAACAGCAAGCACTCTATAAATACTAGCCCTGTTACTGCTGCAGTTAGAGGAAGGAAACTTCTAAAACCCTAAAGAAGGCCGGGTGCAGTGGCTCATGCCTAGAATCACACACTTTGGGAGGCCAAGGTGGGCAGATCAGTTGAGGCCAGCAGGTTGAGACCACCCTGGCCAATGTGGTGAAACCCTGTCTCTACTGAAAATACCAAAAAGCGATGGGCATGGTGGCGCATGCCTGTGATCCCAGCTACTCAGGAGGCTGAGGCAGGAGAATTGCTTGAACCGGGAGGCAGAGGTTGCTGTGAGCTGAGATGGCACCACTACACCCCAGCCTGGGTGACACAGCAAGACTGTCTCAAAAAAAATAAAGAAAAGAAAAGAAAGCTGTAAAGAAAAAGCAAGCCGGCCAGGCGCAGTGACTCACACCTGTAATCCCAGCACTTTGGGAGGCCGAGGCGGGTGGATCACCTGAGGTCAGGAGTTCGAGACCAGCCTGACCAATATGGCAAAACCCCATCTCTACTAGAAATACAAAAAATTAGCTGGATGTGGTGGCACATGCCTGTAGTTCTAGCTACTTGGGAAGCTGAGACAGAAGAATTGCTTCAACCTGGGAGGCGGAGGTTGTAGTGAGCCAAGATTGTGCCACTGCACTCCAGCCTGGGTGACAGAGTGAGACTCTGTCTCAAAAATAATAATAATAATAAGAAGAAGAAGAAGAAGAAGAAGAAGAAGCAAGCTGGTCAGGTATGGTGGCTCATGCTTGTAATCCCAGAACTTTAGGAGGCCAAGGTGGGTGCATCACCTGAGGTCAAGAGTTCGAGACCAGTCTGCTGACATGATGAAACTCTGTCTCTACTAAAAATACAAAATTAGTTGGGTGTGGTGGCAGATGCCTGTAATCCCCCTACTTAGGAGGCTGAGGCAGGAGAATCACTTGAACCTGGGAGGCGGAGGTTGCAGTGAGCCGAGATCACACCATTGCACTCCAGCCCGGGCAACAGAAGGAAACTCTCTCAAAAAAAAAAAGAAGAAAAAGCAAGCCACCCTTCCCCTCTGCAGTGGAGCAGTGTGAGTCCCTGGGGCAAACCCAGACTGGACACATGAGGAAGTTCCACACAGATGGGGACACACCTCTCCTAGCACCTTGGACTTCATACTCCCAAATCACGTTCTGCCACCATTTTCTGCAAGTCTGCCCCAGCTCATGAGGAAGGCAAGGAGCTCAGACAGGCAATGGTTGAGACCAATCTCCAACGTTATCAGGGGCAGGGGGTGGTTCTGCCTAATACCTGTGCCAACTCTCCTGCCCCTGACATTTCCCGTGGGGTTTTGCGAGGTGGGGGAGAAGGGGGAGATGCGGTGGGGATGGCAATGGCCCCCTCTTCTGTCCTGGCCCCCAGCCTGTGTACTGATTCCAGGAAAGAGCCCAAGTCTGATCTCTGGGGTGCTCCATGTGCCCAGGTCAGCCTGCCCTCCCAACCCTGGAGCAGAAGGGGCCCCGGAGCCCTTTGTCGAGTCTTAGCTGCCTCATATCTGCCACCTCAGCCACCCTCACCCCAATGGCCCCGGCCCCTCCCCCAGGCACCCGGGAAGGCAGTGCTGTTGTGTGAATAACAGTTACTCGCCCTACGTGCATCAGCCCTTACTCACACTCTCGTGGGAGTTCCTGACACAGATGTGGGGGGGCACAGAGGGGATGTATCAGAGCACCCTAGGAAGAGGACCCCAGTGGGGAGCATGTCATAAGTCTCAGATGGGGCTTCGGGCCCTAGGAGTTGTAGGGGCATCAGGATTGCAGCCTGAAGGGGCCAGCATTAGATCTGAGTTCTTTGTTTGCTTCTTGTCTTTTTTATTTTTTTAATTTTTAAATTTTTATGTACTTATTTATTTTGAGACTACTCTGTCACCCAGGCTGTAGTGTCGTGGCGTGATCTCGGCTCACTGCCACCACTGCCTCCTGGGTTCAAGCGATTCCTGAGCCTCAGCCTCCCCAGTAGCTGGGATTATAGGAAACTGCCACCACGTCCAGCTAATTTTTGGATTTTTAGTAGAGACGGGGTTTCACCATGTTGGTCAGGCTGGTCTTGAACTCCTGGCCTCAGGAGATCCATCTGCTTCAGTCTCCCAAAGTGCTGGGATTGCAGGTGTGAGCCACCACGCCCGGCCTTTTTTGTCCTTTTTAGAGACAGTATCTTGCTCTGCAGCCCAGGCCGGACTAGAGTGCAGTGGTGTGATCATGGCTCACTGCAACCTTGATTTCTTGGACTCAAGAGATCCTCCCGCCTCAGCCTCCCCAGTAGCTGGGACCACAGATGTGCACCACTGCACCCAGCTAATTTTTTAATATATATATTGTAGAGACAGGTTCTGGCTATGTTGCCCAGGCCGGTCTCAAACTCCTTGCCTCAAATGATCTTCCAGTCTTAGCCTCCCAAAGTACTGGGATTTCAGGCATCAGCCACCTCACCCAGCCTAGATCCACGTTCTTACTGTGGTATTAATGGCCTAGGTGAGTCTCCTTTTCCACCGTTCTTATGGACCAGTGTCAGACACAGGCCAGAGCCCTTGATGGCCTTCCTTGCCCCAGCAGGACCTGGCCCAGCTCCACTTGCTCACTGTCTGGAGTTTCCTCATTTTAGAGCCTCATTGGTGAATATCCCTGCCTTCTAGCATAGGAGACCCTCAGGAAGCCAATGGGCTCAAGAAAAGACATATTTAAAAAAACAAAATTATCCGTTTTTTTTTTTTTTTTGAGACAGAGACCTGACCTGTTACCCAGGCTGGAGTGCAGTAGGGTAATCTCACCTCACTGCAACCTCCACCTCCCAGGCTCAAGCAATTCTCTTGCCTCAGCCTTCCAAGTAGCTGGGAACACAGATGTGCACCACCACACCTGGCTAATTTTTGTATTTTTAGTAGAGACGGGGTTTTGCCATGTTGGCCAGGCTGGTCTTGAACTCATGACCTCATGTGGACTGCCCATGTGAGGCGGGGATCTCAACTCGATCTGTCGCCAGGCTGGAGTACAGTGGCGCGATCTCAGCTCACTTCAACCTCCTCCTCCAGGGTTTAATGGATTCTCCTGCGAGTAGCTGGGACTACATGCATGCACCATCACACCCAGCTAATTTTTTTTTTATTATTATTTTAGTAGAGACAGAGTTTCACTATGTTGGCCAGGTTGATCTTGATCTCTTGACCTCGTGATCCACCCACCTTGGTCTCCCAAACTGCTGGGATTACAGGCATGAGCCACTGTGCCTGGCCACCATTTTTGTAACCTACTGATGACTTTCTATGGATGGATGCAGTGGGTTGTCTCATTCACGCCATCTGTTGAAATCTTAGTGTCACTGTTATGGAATTGGCATCAGTATTCCCACTTTACAGGAGAGAAAATTTGAGACTCAGGAAAAAAGGGAGTTGCCCAGAATTTCCTCCTTGTACACGTGCCCTGTCTGCCTCTTTCTCCAGAGACTGGGGCTCTAGAAGGTGAAGGACTTGTTCAGAATCACCCAGCTCACTGGAGCCAGAGATGTCTGGTCACAGCAATGACCATCGGAGAAGTCTGTGTCCACAGCAAACAGGAGGGGCTCCGTAGCAGGTTGGATTTAATCCTTTTTTTTTTTTTTTGAGATGGAGTCTCGTGAGGCCAAGGCAGGCAGATCACTTGAGGTCAGGAGTTCAAGACCAGCCTGGCCAACATGGTGAAACCCCTTCTCTACTAAAAATACAAAAATTAGCTGGGTGTGGTGGCGCACAACTGTAATCCCAGTTACTCGGGAGGCTGAGGCAGGAGAATCGCTTGAACCCTGGAGGCGGAGGTTGCGGTGAGCCAAGATCGTGCCACTGCACTCCAGCCTGGGCGACAGAGCAAGACTGTCTCAAAAAAAAAAAAAAAAGAAGAAGAAAGAGGAGGAAGCTGGGTGTGGGCAGCCTCGGGAAAGTCCTCCCACGCGGTATCCAGTCTGTACTATAGCAGAGGGCATCCTTACACAGGCCAGAGACCACCACGCAAGCTACTGAGACAAGGACAGTATTCGTCCTGTGCATCTGTGAAGGTCCCATAAAAACCACCACAGAGGCTGTGCACGGTGGCTCATGCCTGTTGTCCTAGCACTTTGGGAGGCCGAGGCAGGTGGATCGTGAGGTCAAGAGATCGAGACCATGCTGGCCAACATGGTGAAACCCTGTCTCTCCTAAAAGTACAAAAAATTAGCCAGGCATGGTGGCGCATGCCTGTAGTCCCAGCTACTCAGGAGGCTGAGGCAGGAGAATCACTTGAACCCAGGAGGTGGAGATTGTAGTAAGCTGAGATCACACCACTGCACTCTAGACTGGTGACAGAGTGAGACTCCGTCTCAAAAAACAAAATAAAACCAAAAAACAAAACCACCCCAGAAAAGACCCTAAGACGCCACTCCATGATCTCATTGACTGTGCAGGAGGAAGGCAGGAGGTAGCCATCCATGGTCCCCCCTCACCCCTAGCCAGGCCAGGGTTCCTGCTCCCGTTCTCTCCCACACCTCACTGCTCTCCCAGGCTTTCCAGCCATAAAGCTACACAAGGGGGTCCGGGATGGGCTCTGGGCCCAGACAGATTCAAGCAAGCCAGCAGCCCAGCTGCATGACAGTGGTGAGGACAGCTAAGGGGGGCCCAGGGTGACTCAGATGAAGAGACATGCAAGAAGCCTGCTCCCATGTGGAGGGGAAGCTGGGAGATAAGAGTGGCCAGTGACTGACTGGGCATGCTGGCGTCCCTGTGGTGAATTCCATCTGTGCTGTATCACCCAGGCGGCATCATCCCTGAGACCTCCGCCCTCACCCACCCCCCACTGACCTCGGGTCACTGTCTCTCTAGACATCTGCCTGGCTCAGTGGAAGCTCAGTCATATAGTCACATCCAGAGCCAGGAATGGCAACTAGGAAAAGAACAGGCATGGTGGTTAGAGCCTGTAGTTCCAGCTACTCAGGAGGCAGAGGTGGGAGGATCCCTTGAACCCAGGAGCTCAGGACCAGCCTGGGCAATATAATAAGACCCCATTTCAAACATTTTCAATTAGCCAGCCCTGGTGGTGCACGCCTGCAGTCTCAGCTACTCAGGAGGCTGAGGCAGGACGGCTTGAGCCCAGAAGGTGGAGGCTGCAGTGAGCCGTGACTGAGCCTGGGTGACAGAGCAGGACCCTTTCTCAAAACAAACAGGAATGACAACAAAAAAGGAGAATGTGTCCAGAGAAAGGCCTAAAGAGAGACATAGGAATGTAGAGAATGAGGAACAAGTTCTGGTAAAGACAATTGAAAGTGAATCAGAGTCAGATAAGCCACTTGTGTGGGTAAAGAGAAGTGGATGGAGAGATGGAATCTGGCCAGTGGCTCAGAGGCGCCCTGCAGGCTTGCACTGCCTCATCAGCCCAACGTCATCGGCTCCGTGTCACATCTACCCCCAGGAGCCCGGTGCTCCCCCATTCCCTGCCATTAAAACTCCCCTTGGTGATCGCACTCCTTATTTATTTATTTATTTATTTTAGAGATGGGGTCTCGCTATGTTGCCCAGGCTGGAGTGCAGTGGCTATTCACAAGCACGATCCCACCACTGATCAGCACAGGAGTTTTGACCTGCTCTGTTTCCAACCTGGGCCGATTCACCCATCCTTAGGCAACCTGGTGGTCCCCCGCTCCTGGGAGGTCACCATATTGATGCCGAACTTACTGCGGACACCCGATCGGCATAATGCACTACAGCCCAGAACTCCTGGAGTAAAGAGATCCTCCAGCCTCAGCCTCCCAAGTAGCTGGGACTATAGGCACGCACTACCACGCCCGGCTATTTATTTATTTATTTTTGAGATGGGGTCTTGTTCTGTCGCCCATGCTGGAGTGCAGTGGTGTGATCTCGGCTCACTGCAACCTCCGCCTGCTGGGTTCAAGTGATTCTCCTGCCTCAGCCTCCCCAGGAGCTGGGACTACAGGCGCGCGCCACCATGCCCGGCTATTTTTTGTATTTTTAGTAGAGATGGGGTTTCACCATACTGGTCAGGTTGGTCTCCAACTCTTGACTTGGTGATCCGCCTGCCTCGGCCTCCCAAAGTGCTGGGATTACAGGCGTGAGCCACTGCAACCGGCAAGCATACATTTTTCAAAGTGATGGAAGCATTATAGGTGTCATGGGAGAGTCAGCAAGAGATGGGAGACAGGGGCTGCAAGGGGCTTCTGGAGCAGTGGGTCAAGCTCAGCTCTATTTTGGTAAATCCAGTCCCTCTCCTCCCTGGTATGCTCGGAGGATAAGGAAACACTTGGAACATCAGCGGGTGCATCCATGACGTGCAGCCCAGAGAGGAGTATCTTCCTGGGATCTGAAACCTGCAAAGTTAGCCAGTGGGAGCATGTCAGGACCAGGGAGACAGCAGAAGGATCTGGAATGTTACAGACAAGAGGGGCTGGCAGGCATCCCCTCAGGTAAGCAGCCAGTCCACTTCCGAGGCGTTTAACGCCCACGCTCCGCTAAATGCTGAGAGGCGTAAAAACGAACACCTAAAACATCCATCCTTCAAGGAGCTTGCATGGTATCTAAATGAACAGCTCAGGCTCTCTGGGTTCCTGTTCTGGCTCTGCTGCCCACCAAGAGTGGCTGCCACAAGGGTGAGCCTAGAATGTGTGGGACATTTGGCAGACGATGTTTTATGTGATCTTCATCGCAACCTTGAAAGATGGGAATCACTACCTGCCTTTTACAAGTAATACTGAGGCTCTGATCCCTCAGTCATAGGGAAGGAAGGAAGGGAAGGAGCGGGGAGGGATAGAGGGAGGGAAGGAAGGAAGGAAGGAAGGAGGGATGGAGGGAGGGAAGGAAGGAAGGGAGGGAGATAGAGGGAGGGAGGGAAGGAAGGGGGGATAGAGGTAGGGAAGGAAGGAAGGGAGGGAAGGGGAGGGAAGGAGAAAGGGAGGGAGGGAAGGAGGCAGGAGGGAAGGAGGGAAGGAGGGTAGAAGGAAGGGAGGGAGGGAGGGAGGGAGGAGGGAAGGAAGGAAGGAAGCGTGTTTGAGTTTTATCTAGTCACATAGCCAATGTCAGATTCCTAACTAGCAGCCGGGTCCGCCTGATCCAATGACCACTCTTCCCTCGTTTATGGTGTAGTCACTGTGTGGCTTCAAGCGCAGTGGACCTCACTGGACCTAAGTGCCCTCACTTGTAAATTAAAAGAACTGGGTTAGGGCCAGGAATAGTGGCTTATGCCTGGAATCCCAGCACTTTGGGAGGCTGAGGCAGGCAGATCACTTGAGCTCAGGAGTTTGAGAATAGCCAGGGCAACCTGGCGAAACCCTGTCTCTACCAAAAATACAAAAAGTTAGCCAGGTGTAGTGGTGTACACCTGTGGTCCCAGCTACTGGGGAGGCTGAGGTGGGAGGATCGCTTGAGCCTGGGAGGCGGAGGCTGCAGTGAACTGAAATGGTACCACTGCACTCCAATCTTGAGCCCTGGAGTTTGAGACTAGCCTGGGTAACATAGAGAGACCTCCATCTCTGAAAAAAAAAATTAGGTGGGGTGCAGTGGCTCATGTCTGTAATCCCAGCACTTTGGGAGGCCAAGGCGGGCAGATCACCTGAGGTCAGGAGCTCAAGACCAGCCCGGTCAACATGGTGAAATCCCATCTCTACTAAAAATACAAAAATTAGCCAGGCGTGGTGTAATCCCAGTTATAATCCCAGCTACTTGGGAGGCTGACACAGAATTGCTTCAACCCAAGCGGCAGAGGTCGCAGTGAGGAGAGACTGTGCCCCTGCGCTCCAGCCTGGGCCACAAGAGCAAAACTCCGACTCGAAAAAAAAAAAAAATGAGTGGGGCATGGTGGTGGACACCTGTAGTCCCAACTAGCAACTCATCAGGAGTCTGAGGTGGGAGGATCACTTGAGCCTGCGAGGTCGAGGCTGCAGTGAGTCATGATTGTGCCGATGCTGGGAGCCATAACTGTGCCACTGCATCCCACCTGGGCAACAGAGCATGGCCCCCACTCTTAAAAAAAATATGCAATTGTGGACAAGCAAGGGCTACATTGGGTGAGGCAGCACCAGTGAGAGTGTTGTGTAGTTTAAAGAGAGATGGCCAGGCCCGGTGAGGTGGCTCACACTTGTAATCCCAGCATTTTCAGAGGCCAAGGCAGGCAGATCTCCTGAGATCAGGAGTTTGAGACCAGCCTGGCCAACATGGAGAAATCCCGTCTTTACTAAAAATACAAAATTAGCCAGGCGCGGTGGCACAGGCCTGTAGTCCCAGCTACTCAGAAGGCTGAGGCAGGAGAATCGCTTGAACACGGGAGGCAGAGGTTGCAGTGAGCCGAGATCGTGCCACTGCACTCCAGCCTGGGCAACAAGAGAGAAACTCCGTCTCCAAAAAAAAAAAAAGAGAGAGAGAGAGAAAAAGAGATAGCGGGCCGGCCAGCTGGCCCAGGGGCTGGCAGGGGAGAGGGGACACAGCAGGAGAGGAGGGGGACCTCAGACACAGATCCAGTGTGAGGCAGGGCCCCTGGACAGGCTGTCCCAGGACCATGATCTTAAATAAAAGGCAGTAGAGACACCCAGGATGGATTCCCTCCTAGAGAAGGGCAGAGAGCCGAACCCAAACACAGGCTATTTTTGGATCTGTGTTGTCTGGAGAGCAACCAAGCCAGAAATAGTGCCGTGAGCAAGACCCTGAGTTCTCCCACCCCCGGCTCTCCCAGTGAAATCACCAGGAATTGGGGAGGCTGGGCGCCACATTCCAGGGAGCCTGTGTAACAGGCAGCAGTGCTCTCTTCCCCACCGGAAGGGCTTGGGAGCTGAGCATTTGACTGTAAAAGGGATTCTGGGATCCTAGAGGGAAAGAGGGACTGAGTCAGAGACAGCAGAAAAGAGGGAGAGTGGAAATGGGGTGCAGCCTCCTGCAGCTGAGCAGTGGGGATGCCGGGGAAGAAAGGGTAGGCAAAAGGTCAGAGAGAAGGGAGTAGAAATCAGAGGCTCAGAGGGAGAAAGGGAAAGTGAAAAAGAGAGAGAGTGGAGAAAACAGAAGCAAAGAGGAAGAGCAGAGATCGGGCCAGAGGGCAGGAGGTCATGGGGTGATGGGTGGTGGGAAGGCCAGAGTCCACCCAGGGCCCACCAGTGGGTGGGGGGCGGAGGGACAGTCATGGAAAATCTGAGTGTGATCTACAGTCACGAACCACCTGCTCAGGGGCAGATGGAGACATCTTTCCCAGTAGGCTGGAGCCAGAACTTTCCCCTGAAATTCACATCCCCGTAACTCACTCTCTTATCTCTGACCCTCCGGAAGCTGGAGATCTGGCTATTTCAACAGCACGGACTTTTCTCTCTGCGCCCGTGTGACCCCTTACAAAAGAGCCTAAGCTGGAAAGAGAGGATTGGATGAAGAAAGAGAGGACTTGGGGTCCAGGGAAAAAGGGAAAAGTGATAACCCCTTGAGTCAGATTCTGAGAAGGAGGTTTCTCTGGGAGGTAGGGTAGGGAGCAGCCCTCGGGCAGTTGGACCCTGGTATGGAAGGGCTCGGCTCCTAAGGCAGGCAAGAGAAGGCAGGGCCACGTGCATGAAGTAGAGGCAGGGGCCACGGCCAAAGCTGGGTTCTTTTTTGTTTTTTTTTTTTTTTTTTGAGACAATCTCACTGTTGCCCAGGCTGGAACGCAGTGGCGTGATCTTGGCTCACTACAACCTCCACCTCCAGGGTTCAAGCGAGTTTCCTGCCTCAGCCTCCCAAGTAGCTAGGATAATAGGTACACAACACCATGCCTGGCTAATTTTTGTATTTTCAGTAGAGATGTGGTTTCACTGTATTGGCCGGGCTGGTCTTGAACTTCTGACCTCAAGTGATCCACCCGCCTTGGCCTCCCAAAGTGCTAGGACTACAGGCGAGAGCCACCGTGGCCCAGCCTTGGGGATACTTTTGAGGACAAGAGATAAGTCTGGGACTGGGCATGGTGGCTTATACACTTTGGGAGGCAAAGGTGGGAGGATTGTTTAAACCCAGGAGTTTGAGACCAGCTTGGTCAACACAGCAAGATTTCGTCTCTGTAAGAGCAAATAATTCTCCAGGTGTGGTGGCACTGGCTTGCAGTCCCCGCTACTTGCTTGAGCCCAGGAGTTCAAGTCTGCAGCCAGCTATGATCACGGCACTGCACTCCAGCCTTGGTGACAGAGACCCTGTCTCAAAAAAAAAAAAAAAAAAAAAAAAGAGATGGGTTTGGGGCTGGACTCGTCCATCCAAGAGGTCAGAGCAGTCGCTTCTTCCTCACCGCTGACCACACTCTCAGGGACTCCAAACCACAACTAAGAAAATGAAAAAGACATAAACAAGAGGCAGTTTTACAGGAAGAGTTCTGATGTGTCTGTGAGCCCAACTTTCCGAGGAGGTTCTGCGCTCTCCCTGCCACTTATGAGAAAACAAAGCCTAAGGCAGAATGAAAAGCAGGAGGGCTGCTCAGCTATGGTTGCCCTTGGTATCTGTTTACTGACAAAATCCAAAACAAACATCCCCACGCTTCCACCCACTGAAACTTCCTGTGACTCTGTTATCTGCTGTCTCCATGGATTCTCCTAATTAAGCCCCACCACCTACACAAAACCTGACAGTGTGTGGACCCCAAGTATGCTATGTCTCAGATACAAGACCCCCCGCTTGGCAGCACACTGGCCACTCTTCCGTCCACACAGCCAAGGGCGCCTGACCCTGTCAAAATCCCAAATTTGGCCAGGCGTGGTGGCTCACACCTGTAATCCCAGCACTTTGGGAGGCCTAGGCAGGCAGATCACAAAGTCAGGAGATCACGACCATCCTAGCTAACATGGTAAAACCTCACCTCTACTAAAATTACAAAAAAAATTAGCCAGGTGTGGTGGTAGGCACCTGTAGTCCCAGCTACTCAGGAGGCTGAGGCAGGAGAATCACTTGAACCTAAGAGGCAGAGGTTACAGTGAGCGGAGATCGCGCCACTGCACTCCAGCCTGGGCGACAGAGAGAGACTCTGTCTCAAAAACAAACAAACAGACAAACAAACAAAACTCAAATCCACTCGTCTGGTCCTACATGCTCAGTTTCCACCCTCTACAGCAGAGGTCCCCAACCTATGGGTCAGGGTCCAGTCCATGGCTTGTTAGGAGCCAGGCTGCATAGCAGGAGGTGGGCGGCAGGTAAGTGAAGTCTCATCTGTATTGACAGCTGCTCCCCATTACAATTGTTAGTATTATTTTGAGACGGAGTTTTGCTCTTGTTGCCCAGGCTGGAGTGCAATGGCGCCATCTCAGCTCACTGCAACCCCCTCCTCCCAGGTCCCAGTGATTCCCCTGCCTCAGCCTCCCGAGTAGCTGGGACTACAGGTATGCGCCATCACACTTGGCTAATGTTTTGTATTTTTAGTAGAGATGGAGTTTCTCCATGTTGGTCAGGCTGGTCTTGAACTCCCAACCTCAGGTGATCCACCTGCCTCAGCCTCCCAAAGTTCTGGGATGACAGGTGTGAGCCATCGTGCCATGCTACAGCCGCTCCCCACTGCTCACATTACCGCCTGAGCTCTGCCTCTGGTCAGATCAGCAGTGGCATTAGATTCTCATAGGAGCAAGAATCCTATCGTGAACTGTGAATTCACGGGATCTAGGCTCCCCGCTCCTATGAGACTCTAATGCCTGATCTGTCACTGTCTCCCATCACCCCCAGATGGGACCGTCTAGTTCAGGAACACAAGCTCAGGGCTCCTGCTGATTCTACATGATGGGAGATGTGGAATGATTTATATTATCTACTACAATGTCATAATAATAGAAATAAAGTGCACAATAAATGTAATGCGCTTGAATTATCCTGAAACCACCCCACCCTGGTCTGTGAAAAAATTGTCTCTCTGAAACCAGTCCCTAGTGCCAAAAACGTTGAGGACCACTGCTCTGCAGAATCTATCAGTCACTCTTCCTCCCCTCACCCCCGAGCCCTAAAAGCACACCCTGCAAACCCGCCATGAATTGACACTCTGTTTCTATCCCTCTTCCCCACGTGTCTGTGTCTGGAGGAAGAAGATAAAGGACAAGCTGCCCCCAGGTCCCAGCGGGCAGCTCCAAGAAAAACGAAACTTACACGTTGGTCTCCTGTTTCTTTACCAAGCCTTTACCATGGTAACCCCTGGTCCCTTTCAGCCACCACTGCCCCGCCCAGCACACCTCAAACCCCAGCCAGACAAGGTTGTTGACACAAGAGAGCCCTCGGGGGCACGGGGAGAGTCTGGACACGTGTGGGAGTCAGCCGTGTATCATCAGAGGCAGCCGGGCACATGGCGGGGATGAGGGAAAGACCAAGAGTCGTCTGTTGGGCCCAAGTGCTAGACAGACAAAACCTAGACAATCACGTGGCTGGTTGCATGCCCATGGCTGCTGGGCTGGGTCCAGGAGGGGGGAGGGGTGCTCTTTCCTGGAGTTGTCCCAGGGCACGGGGTAGATGGTCCTGGTGGAAAAACATCCAGCTTTCAATGGAGGTTATCTTTGATAACTCCACAGTGACCTGGTTCTCCAAAGGAAAGCCAGGCAACATGAGCTGGTTTTTCTCCAGACTGAATGCTAGAGTCCTGGGCTTTTTGGGTTATCTGGCATGGCAGACGGTCAACCTGGCAGGACATCCAGGAGAGACAGACGCAGGCAGAGGGCAGAAAGCTCAAGGGAGATCCCCAGGCCAAGGCTATCGGGGTTTGCTCAGCCGTTCCTGAATCCTCTTACACACGTACACACACAGAGTGGCACGCACACACACACACATGCCTCAGCAAGTCCCTGAGAGGGAGGTGTCGAGGGGGCCTGGCTCGCTGTTCAGACGGACTCCCAGAGCCAGCGAGTGGGTGGGGCTGGAACATGAGTTCATCTGTTTCCTGCCCACATCTGGTATTAAAGGAGGCACAGGCTCACAGAGGAGCACAGCTGTGTCTGGCTGCAGAGCCAAGAGCGTTGTCAAGAAGAGCCACACGCCCTCCTCCAGCCGCTGAATTCCTGCAGCTCAGCAGCCACAGCGGAGCAGGACGAACCACCAATCACAAGGCACCTCTGAGAACTTCAGGTAGGAGAAAAGCAAACTCTCTCCAATCTCTTACTTTAGGCTTAAGGCAGAGGACTCACCTCCCCAGAATCCCCTCCCTCCACAATCCCCCGCTATTCCTCTATTTTCTTTCTTTTTTTTTTTTTGAGACAGAGTCTTGCTCTGTCGCCCAGGCTGGAGTGGAGTGGCGCGATCTTGTCTCACTACAGCCTCCGCCTCCTGGGTTCAAGCAATTCTCCTGCCTCAGCCTCCCGAGTAGCTGAGACTACAGGTGCATGCCACCATGCCTGGCCAATTTTTGTATTTTTAGTAGAGACAGGGTTTCTCCATGCCAGGCTGGTTTCAAACTCTTGAACTTGTGATCTGCCCACCTAGGCCTCCAAAGTTCTGGGATGACAGGGACGAGCCACCGCACCCGGCCAATTCCTCTATTTTCTTTTCCTTAGCCTTGAGTTGACCCTGCCCTAAGGGTGAGTGCAGGAGAGCAGGGAGGATGGTCAGGTCTCACCAACAACCCCATCACCCAGAAACAGGAACCTTGACTCCCTCGGTCCCTCTGCCTCAAGACACTCCCCCATTTCCCGCCTCACGCCTGCTAACTTGAATGAAACAATCGCTGGGAAAGTACTGTAAGAGAATTAAGGCCAGGTGCTGTGGCTCACGCCTGTAATCACAGCACTTTGCAAGGCCGAGGCAGGCAGATCGCTTGAGCCCAGGAGTCTGAGACCAGCCTGGGCAACATGGCAAAACCCTGTCTCTCCCCTAAAAATACAAAAATTAACTGGGTGTGCTGGTATGCCTGTATCCAGCACAGGATATGCCTGTATCCAGCATATCCATTACAGGTGTGAGCCACCACGTTGCAGGTGTGAGCCATGTATCCCCATTTTGTAGATGGGCAAACTGAGGCTTAACGAGGTTAAGATCACGCAGTGGTGAATAAGCGGTAATGTAATGAGCCATCACATTACATGTGTGAGCCTGTATCCAGCATATCCATTACTTGGGAGGCTGAGGTGGGAGGATTGCTTGGGTCTGGGAGGTGGAGGCTGCAGTGAGCCAATATTGAGCCACTGAATTCCAGTGTGGGTGACAGAGCAAGACCCTGTCTCAAAAAGTGAAAGGAAGAAAGAGAGAAAGAGAGAGAGGAATGGAAAGGAAGAGAGAAAGAAAGAAAGAAAAGAAAAGAAAGAAAGAAAAAGGAAGGAAGGAAGGAAA